>JAGGCT020000960.1:0-52500 GCA_017654935.2 Phymorhynchus buccinoides
GAAATGAAAAGGAGAGAGGGTGGGGGCTGGGGAGGGGAGAAGGGGGGGGGGTGTAGATAAGAAATAAAGAAAGCGGTCGCGCGGGACACTTACGTCACATGAGCCCAAGGGATCTATTAGAGGGTACCAGTCCGTCTTTGTATATAGCTGTGGACTAATCAGGGTTAAGTCCACAGTGGTAGCTTTGTTGTTTTGTTTATCAGGATACCTTGTGTTCGTCCCATCATTAAGTAAAACCAGGTTAGATTCGTTAATGTCATCCATTAATTTTTGATCGTCGTTTCTTGTACAGTTGTGCTCCCAGCCTATGTGGTGAGCATTAAAGTCTCCTAGCACAGCCCAGGAGCAGGTTAGGGGCAAAGAATTAAGCCAGTTAGTAGTGGGAGCCTTTTTATAGCCCTGTGGATAGTATACGTTTACAATATGTAGGGGGTGGTCTTTTAAATGATTTTGTATTGTATTAGAGTATTGGATTGTGTCAATATTTGTAATTGGCGAAGTAATGTTATTGTAGCCTATATTTTTTCTTACGTAGGTTGCTGTTTTTACCTTATCTAGTGAGTTGCTGATTGATGGAGGGTGGCAAAAACCATCTATTCTAGGTAAATTTCCAACTGTACAATTTAGTGATTGAATACAGAGAATGTGATACTTAGTTGTATTTGTAGCCAAAAAATTTATCAAAAAGTCTGTGTTGGAGGAAGCTGCTCTGCAGTTCCACTGGAGAATATTAACCGAAGAAGAAGACAGGAGGGTTTTGAATGGATTTTAATTGAATGTTTCTATCAAGAAACTTACAGAGCTTTATGCGACACATATCTGTATCGTTGTCTGGAAGCTTCAGTCGGTTCGCAAACCAACTGAGCCAGACGATACAGATTACTGCCTTGTGAGGTGGGAATGGGGGACTGGTCGCTTGGTGGGAGAAGGGCCACCAAACCGTCAAGAAGCAATTTAGGTTTATTACCAGTTCTGGCTTTTACTAGGGAGATCAGAACCTTAGTTATGAGCTCCTCTCCTGGAGATTTATTAGTTACTTGTTGTTCGATTTGCTGTAGTTGTTTTAAATCAATAGGTGTAGCTAGTGTGTTGGCCTCTTGGGGCGGACTCAGGTCCAGTTTTTGTGTCATTTTGTCTTGAAAGTCCGTCATTAGTTTGTCCATGTGTTTAGTCATACACGTCATCATTGTCTCTGTCTGTTTCTGGATTTGGTCCGCCACAAGTGCTTCAATGGTTTTCTCTGAGGCATGTTTTTGTTGTTGGGTTAAAAGGGTAGCTTTTGCTTTTAAAAGTTTCTTTTTGTTACTATTCAGTCTAGATCGTTTTGAGAGAATTCTCTTTCTGGTTATTTTGGTGGTAGGGGGTGCGTGTTCCGGGTCGCCGGGGGGGTCCTGGACTGGATCCCCCACAGTTTCCCGGTCCACAACACCCCTTACTTTGTCTGCAAAACTGGTTATCTGTGCCTTCCCCGGAGGGCCTCTTTCCTCGGTTCTCCATGCCACATCTGGTGGCAAATGTGGAGGTGGCCTTCTTTGTTCTTTAAGTGCTTTTTCCTCAGAGCAGTCTTGGCCTTCTTGATGGCCTCTGAGTAGGGTAAGAAGGTCTCTGCTCTAATTTTGTTGGCTCTAAGACGCAATTGATATTGGGGACAGCCCTGGTACGCAGACGAATGTTCTCCCATACAGTTAATGCACTTCAGCGTTTGTGTTTTGCACTCTTTGATATTGTGTCCAGGCTGGGCACACCTCACGCAGATTTCCTTTTTCGATCTGCATTGATCTTGGCTGTGTCCCAGCCTGGAACATTTCCTGCATTTTCGGACTGGTGCCACGTAAGGGTGTACCTTAAACTCTTCCGCGTTTAGTTTGACTAGTGACGGGAGGGTAGTCCTGTCAAAGGTGATTCTGACGGCCCTAGAGTCACTCCCGTCCTTGTTTTTAAGTCTAGTTACTTGCTTGGCGCCTGGTATTAGTCTTTTGATCTCGTCACAACTCTCTTCGTGAGGGATAGCTTTAATCACACCCTCCGTTGTGGCAGTTGGAATTGAGCATTTAATATTAATCTGTGCAAGTTTGTTCATCCCAGCCAGGATGCGTTGTTGTTTTTCAGAACGACACCCTATCAAATAATTGGATTTTTGCTGGGAGGAACATTTTATAGTGAGACTCCCAGTAAGAGAATGTAGCGCCCCACGTAGAGTGGCTTGAACCTGATTGGTTCTCCCTAAAAACGTTCTATTCTGATTGGTCCTCCACATAGCTGAAGTTAAAACACCAACTGTAAATATGTATGTACCCCCCCCCCCCTTTTTTCCATTAAATTTGGCCCACCTTCTCCCCCCCTAGTGGGTGTAGATAGGAACGAAAGTAAAGTTTCCCCCTGTACTCTCTAAAAAGACTTAAATTTATAAAATAGATTATAATAATTATAAAATAAATTGATACAAGTACTGACTAAATAAACCCCTCGACTATGAATCGACAAGTAGTTTAAGAGGGAACACGTCCGCTTGCGGAGACCTCAAAGATCTCCCCCAGCGACCAAAACACCTCTAGGAACTCAAACTATAGTGACTCCGACTATACAGACGTAGAGTCAGAGACTGAAACAATAACTTCAGACGTGTCACCAATGGCACTTGACACCAGAGACGATACAGTCTTCCATACACCCAAAGACAACTCCCCAAGTAGGAGTCAACATGAAAAACATGCCAACCGTAATTCCACCAGGAAAAGAAGTAGGCAAAGTCAAAACAAACAACTAAATGAGAAAAGACTGAAATAAGACGAAGAACCACTCATCATAGGTCACTCTTCAGAACAAAACAACAACAAAATCTCTCAGGATTTGGCCCCTGAGGTGGTATCTCTTGCAGACCCCACCCAGGGATCTTTATCTTCATCAGTAACAGCAAAGTCTCCATTCACCTTTTTCAGTGCACTCACTCCTACATTGGTCTTTGATCTATCTTTCATTTGCATAAAATTATTTCCAAAAACGCTTTGGGATTTACTTTACAATTATCAGCAATGTTTTTTCTGTGCTTTTTTAATTGATTTATTCATGGACACTATATAGGATCCGTGATTTATTACATTTATTTATGGATTTTTTATATTTCCTATAGTCTGGCCCCTTCTTATTGTCGTTCTGCTTATCCGCTAAATAAGCTTGTCCTTCCTTAGTTTGCAAACAAATAGAATACTGTTTATGTTTCTTTCTAGCTTGTTTTTCAGCACCTTTTTATTTACCCAAGATGGTTTACTTTCCCCTGCTGTGATAGGAATTTTAGGTATATGACTCTCCATGTTATTTTTTATCACATCACGAATAGCTACCCAACATTTCACTCCTCCAATACTGAGAAGTCAAACTCACTAATCTCCTCCCTCATAGCTTTATAATTTACCTTTGTTTAACCCAAACCTGTACTTCCTCTTTGGGATTGTTTTTGTTTGGGTTACATAATTAAAGATCAAAATATAAAACATCATGCTCAGTTTTACCTAAAGGGTCCATATGTGTTGCATCAGATATTAAATTATCTTCATTCACAAACACTAAATCATCCATGGTAGATCTTTGGTTGTGTCTATGTCTAGTTGTCTGACTCACTTTCTGGAATAGCAAAGCATCTCTAGTGCTTTCTACACACTCATAAGTTAAGTTACTCACCCCATTCCAAATCTCATTCTACCTAGCATCTGGAAAATTAAAATCAACAAAAATACAAATCTTATCAAAAGAAGACACACAGTCAGAATTTAGCAACTCAAATAGCTTTCTAGAATTATTGGTTGTTGAGTTAGGACTGCGGTAGATGCATCCAATAGGCCTAAGCACTGACTCATCGTTTGCACTTTGAAAGGTACACCATAAACTTTCTTTAAAAGATAACTGGTTTACTTCCTCACACGCTGTAGCATTTAATGTTTTGTGAAAATATAAAGCTATGCTCTTTTGGTGTCTTCATTCAAGAACATATCATAATTAGGGAGTTCATATTCAGAACTACCCATGGAGTAAAGTTGGTTTTTCGCTAATACTTCAGTAAGACCTATGATATGTGGCTTGACTTCACTTAAACGTACAAGCAGTTCATCTTTTTTTATTAGAAAACTATCCACATTGCTATAAATAACCTTACAAGAATCTTCACAAACATCACAAGAAGAAGAAGAAAACAAATTTGCATAATTTTGCTTATCAACAGGCTTATGTACACTATTTACATGTGACCCTTTAAGTCAATGTTTGTCAGCCCCTTTCTTTGCCTCAGCCTGGGCTGATGCACGAGCGGGTGTCTGACCATCGTCTGTCAGTGTCACTGTCCTTTGGTCGTCTCTCACCTGTCTGGTCACGATCTTCAACTCTCTATAGTTAATCATCAGGTTTTGATGTCCCGCATCCCTTCGGACTTTGAGTTCCTCCCTGAGTTTTTGTTTGTTTTAACTTTCTCTCTTTCTTTTGGGGTGCTGTCATCGTTAATGTATACTCTGTTTGGGGGTGGCACATTTTTGTTTAGATTGCCTACGTTTTTCATAATCTTCCTCTTGGTTTCTTCACTTTTCACTGTCAATCTCAGTAGTCTTGGTCTCAGTTGCACTGGTGCCTACCCTAATGGGGCCTAACCTCACTGGATCATCAATTTCATCACCCTTCACATCATCCACAATCTTCCCCACTAGCTTCCTGACTCTGTCCCTACCCTCTTGTTTTCTTTTTTCAGCTGTCTATTGCTCACTTTCCGGTACGTTTGCAACCAATATGTCGAGTTTTCTCTTCTCTTTTCCCATCATTTCTGTCATGAACTCATCAGTCTACTTTGACTTCCACTGCTTCCAGTATCTTCTTTTCAATGGCTTCATCACTGCAAGCAGAGTGCTTCTTCTCAAACGTATCCATCCTGTCCCTCATACCGGCAAGCATTTTTAACTTTAAAAAAACCCTATTAATAAGGGCACAATTGGGGCACTTACTGCCTCATGGTAGGCCTTTGTTCGAGACACAATACACACGAAATAGCCTAGGGCTTTGTCACGCACTGAAAGTAGATTGTCAAGTCAAGCCCAGCAAAACCATCCATCTTGTGTCCAAGGGTGTGTGTGTGTGTGTGTGTGTGCGTGTGCGTGCGTAAGAGAGAGAGAGAGAGAGAGAGAGAGAGAGTCAAAACTTTATAGGACGCTCCGACGTTTGAGGCCACAATTTTTCGTTCGTTCACATTTTGGGAAGATGTATTTTTTCGCGCTGAATCCAAATATGAAAGGTCCTCTAACATAAGTGTGCGCACTATGGCGGTACAAAGAGGAAAAACTTACGACCTACGTTCAATGTCGATAGTGATATTTTCACTTTAGTCAAGGGAAATTATGTATTATTTTGAACGATTTCAAAGTATTAATGATAACAGCATTCAAATATTTCATTTGAACTTAAAACCACATATAGATTGCAAACCTCCTTCAAGGGAGACAACTTGATTTCAGTTTTAAGGGGGCACCCTGACGGATGAGTTTTTTTATGTAAGAAACACGTCGAGATCACCAGGAAAACACCCTTTACAGAGATTGCACCACTCACTTTGCTCTGGTTTCCTAGAAATCAAACCGTCAAATCGGAGATTCCTCCTTGGCGGAGGTGCTAGAAGTCAAATTCTTTCACCCAAAGAGAAGGCGTGTTCTGTCTCTTTTCTAATGGCCACCAAATCGTTTGAACGAAATTTTCGCAATAAATGCATTTTTATTTTTATTTTTTTAAATTTCATACACTTTATCTAAAGGAGTTTCGCTCAAAACAAAGGAAATAGCTCCAATTTTTTTTTTACTGCACTACAAAAAAAACCCGTTTCAACCACAATGAGTGTCCTCCACCCACCCCATCCAAAATGGCTTCTCTCTCCGGCATCTCCGCCAAGGAGGAATCGCCGGGTTTTGACGGTTCAATTTCTAGGAAACCAGAGCAAAGTGAGTGTTCCGATCCTTGAAAAGGCTGTCTTTCTGGTGATCTCGACGTCACAGTGTTTCTTGCAAAAACTCATCCGTTAGGATCCACCTTTAAGCTTTTCGAGCACTGTGCATTCATTGGCGAATTAAGGTCAGGTCAGGTGAGGTAGTTAGGACATTAGGCCTCTTCACTGTCCTGTCATTTTTGTTTGAACTTTGCACAGCTGAGGTTTTTGTATTTTATTTTCGGCAAATCTGCCTTTTAGTCATGCTCATATTGAAGTTTTGATATGTTGGTGTATCCACCAAGGAGGTTTTTGAATTGTGTTAGATTCTGTGCCCGTTTAATATGCAGGAAGAGTATTCCAAAACTTTATTACTCTGTTAGAAAATATTTTTTTTATAATATTAGATAATTAAGTGTCATTACTCATATGGCAAGTTAGATGGATAATTCAATCATGCTGAATTCAAATTCTGATGAAAATCCGTTTAACGTCCTCCGGTCTGAGACAGACACATATGGGACATTAGTAGATAAAAATTATAAAGATGGTGGGAACGATCCTTGAGGCAATGCCCGGAGGCAGTGCAACTCCAGGAAAGTCCTGAATTTATAACAATACAGATGTGGGTGTTTTTTTCAAATTCTGAAACAGATACCAAAGCTAAGTGTGTATCCTTCGCTAAGAAATGAAGACATCTGTCCACAACATATGACTAATGTGATGACTTCACTATAGGCCTCTGCAACTAGGGTTATTAACGCCATTGACAGTGAGAGTGATGCCCTTGCTGGTCAGTATTGACAAGGGCATTCACTCTTGCGAAAGGAAGCCATTTAGTGGCATCAAATAGAGTTATTGGCGAGAGTTATCCCCCTGTCTGGTCAGTACTGAACCATCTTCCCCCACCCTCCAAGGGCATTAACTCTTGCAAAAGGTGTTCGTTGCAGACCCCAATAAGACGTCCATTAAGTCTTTTAATCAACATGATGCATTGATTGACCAAAGCAATGCAAAAAGTATTTTGGTGATAGATTTTCAATATCAGGTGATTTGTATTATACTATAAAGCAGTAAGTTAAGCAAAATAAATTACAAAATTATACTAACTATGCTTGATAGAGTATAGACTTGCCTTGATGGAGTATAGACAGAAAGCATGTCAGAAACGTAGTTAGGCCGGGCATTGTCCAGAGAAATATTAATTACACAGAGTGGACATTTTGTAATCCGCAATACGTGCTTTGATGGGAAGCCCCACTATAAGAAATAGATAGGCCCAGCAAGTCCGACTTCGGCTGGAGGAAGTCTTTTTGAAAGTGTTTCTTGAGAAGAAAAGGCAGGAGAATGGACCGGTAAGGCACTGGCAGAAAGATAGTCAGTGCCATGACAGTAAACAAATGGAAAAGGCAGACTGAGAGTCAAAGAGAGTGACATATTAAAGGAAGCTACAAGCACAGAACTTCCAGAAAGTGGGGGAACTATTTATACAAAAGACCCCCTAGTATCCCCACGGCGGGAAGAGAGAGAGTGATAAAGACAAATAAGAAAAAGACAAAAGAGAGGCGGGACAGAGAGACTGTGAGGGAAAATAGCCTGAGTTCTATTTTGCCTCATGAAAATAGCTTGAATTCTATCTTTCCACTAGAGGGTAAATAGCCATTGCCCTTATATGGATTCAAAACTTCGTGTTTTGTCACGGAAGCGTCAGGACGGCAACGACATAAACTACCGTTTCTTCCGGACTTCGTGTATATGGAATTTCTCTTACCGGAAGCGGAAATAACCAAATGCTATGATTGTGTTTCACTTTCACTCTCTGCATCTGCATCTGCATCAGGTACGTTTTTCTTTTTGCGAGGCTACAGAGGGCCACCTACGGAGGGAGTTGAGCCTCAACTTGAAGTTGAGGTAGAATACCGTGGCGTAGGCGTGGAAAGGCAGGGGCAGGGACAGGGGAGGGGAGGGGCCGAGGGCCTGAAGCTATGAGTATGGTGCGTCCTCTCCTCAAGAACAGTATATATTTACTAGGACAGAGCACTGCTTCTTTACCCTTACTAAGTAACTTGGCCTCGCGTTGCTGGTTAGCGGGAAAGGACCGCACCCACGGACCTACATTACACCCATCTCCACGCATTAAAACACAGCTGTGCTGTTCAGACTACATAGTGGATGTGTTGTGAAATGTGTTGTCAGTGTTTGTTCGCGCGCGCGCGTGTGTGTATGTGTGCATGTGCGTGACTGTGTGTGTGTGTGTGTGAGAGAGGGATAGTCTATCTCTCTCTCTCCCTCTCTGTGTGACTAGAAGTAAGATAATTATATCTTTTTATTAACCCGTTAATGGGGCATGCAAAACGACCATTGCTAGTTCCACATGCAATAGAGTTACAGGAAATGAACAACACTTTCGTGTTATAAAAATGAACAAAACTGACTTAAGCAATTGATCGGAATAATTACATGACATCACAATGATACGACCTTTGTGTACAATGTTATGTTCAATCACTCGATTTGCTTAAATCATTGTAGGCCTTTGTGTACACTAAGACTCTCTCTCTCTCTACCCCCCCTTCTCTCTCTCTCTCTCTCTCTCTCTCTCTCTCTCTCTCTCTCTCTCTCTCTCTCTCTCTCTCTCTCTCTCTCTCTCTCTCTCTCTCTCTCTCTCTCTCTCTCTCTCTCTCTCTCTCTCTCTCTCTCTCTCCGTCTCTCTCGCACACACACACACACACACACACACACACACACACTACACAGTCTTTTTCGTTCTCTCTCAGTCTCTCTCTCTCTCTCTCTCTCTCTCTCTCTCTCTCTCTCTCTCTCTCTCTCTCTCTCTCTCTCATGTGTTCTTTATTTGACAAGGATAAAGAATAGGCATCGCCTAAAATCTTTATCCTTGTCAAATAAAGTTTTCCAGTGTCCAGTGTCTCTCTCTCTCTCTCTTTCTCTCTCTCTCACTCTTTCTCTCACTCTCTCTCTCTCTCTCAAATATTGGCACAAACTGATAATGGCACAAAACATGCCTACACACACATATACACACATGCATACACACACACGCATACGCGCGCGTGCACGCACATGCATGCACACGCCCACACAGGCACGTGTGTTACCAAATTATGTAATGTTTAAATAATAAATTCTTGATAATTATACAAACCGCTTCCAAACAAGCAAGGTAAACAAACGATAATGTGGTTTCTACCAAACATAGGCCTTCGATTTTTTATGAGAGGATCAGCATATTTCAGAGTGCGTGCGTGCGTGCGTCTGTCTGTGTGTGTGTGTGTGTGTCACTGTGTGTGCGTGTATGTATGTGTAGATTATACAAACTCACAAGCTCGCATACTGACTTCATTCAAATGTACAAGACAATGCTTATGAACAAACAACAACCCCCCCCCCCCCCCCCCTCTATTTCCCCCCCCCTTCCCCCCCCCTTCTCTCTCTGTCTTTTTCATTTTTCAATTGGAATGTAATGTCAGCTTCTGCTACATGTGTTCACTTTAGCACAAGATTTGTTCTCTTCACCAAACCTCCCTCTCCCCACCCCTTACACACAACTGACCCTTGTTTCCAACTTCTACCATCCATGATTGCGTACTCACTGTCCCCAACTTCTCTCATTTCATTTTTCTTTTCTTCCTTGATTTGTGTTCACAGCCTTGCTCTTTGGTTTCAACTTTGTTGTATCATTTACGCGTTGGACTGTAGAGGGGAAGTATTGTTTTCATTTTGATCTTGATGTTTTTTTTGCTGATTCTGTTGCCTGCTTTTTGCTCCTTTTGCTATATTTGATGTTTGCTGTTTAATTGTTTGTCTGTGTTGAAAAAGGCGCATTCGCCGAAATATCCAGTAGTTTTGTTTTGTCTTGTGAATAAAATAACGTCACTTTGCACTTGTCGTGTAGTTGTTTGTTTGTTGTATGTTCCAGTGGCGGTGCAGTCTGTTTCAGTTTTTTGCTTATGAACAAAGCAAAAAAGTTTTGTATTTGTTTTTAAGTGTTAACATAAAATTGACATTTCACATGGTTTAGAGCTGATAGGATTATCTAGATTTACACTCACTCAATTAAATCACAAGGTTTAACGAATACTTCCGAATGCAGTATATATGGGTATAAGTGTTTAACATCTTATTTGAACTACCTCTCAACATCTTTAGGAAATCGAAACATTCTCCATCCTTTTTTCCGCGAGTTTTTGCAATAGTTTGCTGCACACCATGCACTGCCACCTTTCGGTGTTGCCATTTTTACAAGGAGTAAAAGAGCAACACAAGCTGTGGAATAGAGCAAAGAAATCTTGCAGCCAGCAGCTTAACGCGCACGGGTGGAGAGGAGTTGGTGGGCTGGCGCGGACAGGTTTTGGGTGCCAGTGGTCTGTTATTATATAGCGTCATTGCCCTCCTGGCTCCTGGAATATGCCATCCCAGTCTCAGAGTCAGTCTGGGACCCCCACAACAAGAGCAGCATTGACGCCATCGAAAAAGTCCAGAGCGGAGCTGCAAGATGGGTGGCCCGTGACTACCGTCAGGCAACAAGATCGGCAGACCTGAAAAACTTGAAATTGCCCCTTCTACAGACCCGTCAAACTGAAGCCCGTCTGACTACCTTCTTTAAATTCCACACAGAACTCCTCTCAATCAATTTAAGTATCTTCCAACAAATACCATGCAGAAGAAAAGTCTCCGTCAATCTCACTCAGCTTCATACACTATGATACAGCATCCCTAGCCATAGATTGATAGAACACGTTACAGACAGTCCACTTTCTTTCCTTGCACTATCCCCCTCTATGGCCTCCCTGAAGAAGTTGCCTCCATCCAGTCCTTGGTGGCCATCAAGAGGGGCCTCCAAAAGCACCTCTACTAAACAACCATTCCTCTGCCCTCCCCACCTCCCACCCTGCATTCCCACACCTAAAAACAGATGCCCCCCCCCCCCCCTTACATGCATGTCCCCTAAATACAAATACTCCTGTGCATGCATCATGTGGGGCCCATGTTTCCCTGTCTGATCTGGGTGGACTTAACGGTCGTGCATGACACACTCTACATGCATCATGTGGGGCCCAGGTGTCCCTGGCTAGACTGGGGGCATTTAACGGTCGGGCATGACTTTTAACTCGTCTTCCCCTCTATCACACAGCATGTGTAGGCTTTGTAGGCGGTTTCCTTGATGGTGATGGAGCCTACCTGAAGTACCTTCAGGTTTCGTTGAAGGAAGCCTAGCGTTATGTTGGCCTTGTGTTGGTAATGTTGGTAGTCAAAATTTTGCTGGAGAATTCTGTGGTCCTGTGACTCCACGGTTTGACACCCAATTCTGGTATAAATGCGAACAGATTTTTGGGAGAGCACAAACAAAATAAATAAATAAATAATCTCTCGAATATGCCTGTTCCGTTTGGGACCCTTACACAAAGAGGCTCGTGGATAAGATAGCAGTACAGAGAAGGGCGGCTCGCTTCGTTCTCAACCGCTACCACACCTTTCTTTCTTTCTTCCAATTAGGGATGCTTATCCTGCCAGGCGCTCACCTGTCTTTCATTCAGACCATTAATAGCGAACAGGATGAATGCTATGTGAATTCATGCCATCCATCCCAACGGCACACACAGCCTACTCGTACCGAATTGTGGGATGGGCTTTGACGTGTGCGCAAGATCTTGTGCATGCGTTCGCACACGGGACCTTGGTTTTTGAAAAGTCATCCAAAGGACTTTTTTCCCAACTGATACAGTACCCATTTACACCTGGGTGGAGTGAAGAAAATAGGAGTAAAGTGCCTTTCCCAAAGAGACACCACTGCGACTGGAGCTGGGTTCGAACCTGCGCACTCGCAGACCTGACGGATTACGAGCTAGTGACTCTAACCAACTCAGCCACCCACATCAAGTGTGAGTGACATGCTGACCTGTTTGAGTTGGCCCACCCTAGAAGTTCACAGAAAGGTGGCACAGCTGACAATGCTGTATAAAATCCAGCACGACCTAGTCCAAGTCAGCAACAGCAGAATCCACCCAGCAATAAGCCGACAGAGAAGAGGACACAACCAACAACTGAGTGTTATTCCGTGCTGCAATGAATACAGGCATAGCTCCTTCTTTCCCAGGACAATCAAGGACTGGAACAAACTGTCTGAGAAGGCTGTAACAGCCCAATCTCTCTACGTGTTCCAGTCGAGGGTCAACTAATCCACCCAAGTCTTTTTATTTTATTTTTTTAAAGCTTAGTGGCATCATGTTGGGGATTCACAGGGAGACCTAACTGGCTGGGTCACTAAACTAGCTGGAATCTCGACTGGTAATAGTGCCAATGAATCAGTGTGTTGATTGTTGGCACTCAACTGGAAGAAGAAGAACCTGTTCTTTTAAAGACCCACCAAGTCACATGTCAAAATCACGTTTTTTCCGTGTTTTCCCTCTTATAGCTGGTAAGAAATCTTAAGAAATCTTCCTAGCATAAGAGGGAATGTGACACGTGACATGGGGGGTCTTTACGTGCAAATCCAACTGCATGTTTTTACCCCTCTGCTGTCAGAGACATCAAATTGATGATCAATACCTCCTAGTAGGCTCATTCCCTGGGGAAGTTTTTGTCTTATTTCTAATCATCTTATTGCTTAGTTAAGCTTGGTGTGTGTCAATCGGTGTGCTTGCATGCTCGCAGTCTCGTGTGTGCATGTTTTAGTCAAACTTTGTCAACCTCGATGAGTTGGACTTACCAGTTGATCAAAGCAATGTGCATCTTCTAACAAAGCTTTAAACTATACTGACCTTGATAAGGGGAACTGTTGATCCTTGGTAGGAGAGTTAGTCAAGCTTTCGAGCTTAGCTCTTTTTCCAGACTGAGATGTGAGGGCATTGCTGTAGTAGAAAAGTGTCTTGTTGATTTGAGTACAGTTCACAAAAGTTGGTAGGGACAAGTTGAACAGATTTCAGGGTGAAATAGTGAGGGAAGGATGGCAGGGTGTAAGGGTGGGGGTTTATGCTGTTAAGGAGTTGTGTGTCCTGGCTTTATTGTTGTTGTTTGGTCACTCAGAAAGATGCTTGAAAGAGCTATACTGTATACACCAATTAAACGGGATAGGAGAGAAATGGAAAGAATGAATGAACCGAAACAGAACAGGACAGGAGATAAAAAGTAAAAGAGACAGGCAAAAAAAGAAGTGATGCATTTTCGTTTTTAAGGTACCTCAGTGCTTTCAATTCGCCAAGTAGGACTTGTGCTTTGGCATGGCTAAATATTGCACATGATTGCCAAGGTGACAATTGTCAATCACTGAAAGACGTCACTGAAAGATATGACATGATTTTATGCCCCCTCCTGCCCCTGTGCCACCCCTCCCCCTCCCACCCACCCCAAACCAAATACAAACCATGGAACACTATGCACATACGGTGGAATGAGCACCATCTGTTTAAAGAAAGGGGGTGGGCGTTTGCTAGGTAGGGACCCCATTGCACAGCCTTTGGCTAAATGTTGGGGGGGGGGGGGGGGGGGGGGGGGGCAGGTACTGGGCATTTGCTGGGGATTTTATTGTGCTATTTATATGTCCACAGTGAGCAATGAACACTGAGAGCAGAGAACTGTGTACGAAGCTGGTGCCAGCTGCCTACATCCACCAGGGGGAACAAGCCAGACACGCACATGAGAACAAGATCCGCCAACTGTTGCAGCATGTGAATAGTAGTGTGTGTGTGTGTGTGTGTGTGTGTGTGTGTGTGTGCGTGTGCGTGTGCGTGTGTGGGTGTGGGTGTGGGTGTGGGTGGGTGCATGCGTGCATGCATATATATGTGTTTGTGTCATTCAAATTTCAATTTTTTTCTCAGCCACAGTACATGATATTACCTCAGGTAATAAGACTTCGCTCACAGACTTTTTTTTTCTGATCAAGTGCTTAGCCACCTCTCCAAGCGACCTGCGAGACAAGTTTTTATTTGATTTATGGACCTTTATGCGATTTTTCCGAAAGACACTTTGCACTTCTTGTAATGTCAACGCTTAAAGTTAAACGTTTCTCTGCCTTTGGGCTTGTGGCTTGTTGTCTGACATTTTAAGCATGTTGCAGCATCCTGGAACAAAGATGTTGACTAATCTAGCCATATTCTATTCAGATAGTTTTTATTTTATTTGATTAAATTGGTGTTTGAATTTTATGCTTGAAAATTTAATAAGGCCTAGTACACATTTCATGCTGAAATCCCATGCGCAATCCGTAAATAAGTGAAAGAAAGAAGGGTAAAAATGTATGGATTGTGGAAAATTCGGACACATGTGCAAATCTTTTCTCTTCTATCTTTTACTTATTTACGGATTGCGCACGGGTTTCTGCAGGGAATCTCCGCATCTGTAAAAAAAATTTCTCCTCTCTCACCCTCTCTGATCATTGCCCTGATCTGCAGCTTCATTGATCTCTGTGGAAAGATGGATTGTGTGCTTTCAGCGAAAGCTGCCAACAGACGGTTGGGATGACCAGACCATAGAGCTGCTGCTCCAAGAACTGGCTGTGATGGACAGCAACAATTTCCCTGACAACTGTGGGGTCGGGGAGCGAGAAGGCCGCATCGCATCCCAGCTTGTAGCTCGACGTCATTACAGGTTGGCTTTCCACATTCTTATGATAGAGTAGTAGTTTTACTAGTACTGTATTTTAGTAGACTAGAAGGCGATGTTTTCCCCCAGACTGAGACCCCTGCACCTTGACTAACAAGATTTTAAAGAAAATGTGAGAGCAAAATCTGAATTTTTTTGTAAAATGTTGGGCGTACGCATAATAGTCTTAAAAATACAGTACCATATTTTACCTTAGTCATAAGGCGCACCTGATTATAAGGCACACTTTGACTAACAAGATTGTAAGAAAGTGTGACAGCAAAGAGTGAATGTTGTGTAAATTATGGGGCGTACGCATAATAGTCCTAAAAATATAGTAATGTACACCAAAGCAGTCATCATTTCAATTTTGTTTGTTAAAAAGTTACAGTCGGAGTGTGGCTGCCCACATGACGGGGTAATCAAAAACGGTCACACACATAATGTTCTCATCCCTAGCTGGTGCATTTGTACCATAGTATTCAAGTGCTTTGGCTGTTGGGATGATCCCTGGAGTCTTTAAGCCAGGGTAAGACAACAACAACAAACCCTCTAAGAGAAAATATATCCTTTTAACGTGCTTGTGCAAAACCAAAATGCTTGTGCAAACCAAAACGATTTTCTTTGTACACTGATGCATTGGCTAATTAAAGAATCTTGAATCCTGTTTAGACATGAAAAAGAGAAACTGTCAATTATGTGACATTATTTTGAATGTTGATATTTTAAAAAATGAGAACAGCTTTTTATGAGTTTCTTTTTTTTCTCATGATTTTGCTTACCGTACTTTTCGGCTCATTAGGCGCTGCTGTGTATAAGGCGAATAGGGCAATTTTCAAGAAAAATCTGACAAAATCCAGGTAAAAGGCGCCCTCGTTTATAAGGCGATGCACACCTCGCAACAGAAAGTCGAAGTTTGAAGCCTGTACACGTCCTGTAAATGATTACCGACCGCCATTTTGTTGTCATAAACGAGAGTTGGCTCCCTTCTCAAAGAATCGAAACTTCCGTTTTTTCGACTTCCGGTTGTTGTGTTTGGCCAATTCTTCGCGAAAACTGGTAGTATTATGGCATTTTAAGCTCTACAACGATGCTTTTTACATCCAGTGAAGGGTTGTGGCATCTGTTGGACGGTATCTCGAATGATAACAGGGATTTCGAAGCATTTTAACGTGAGTATTCGTCGTATCGGTGACTCGCTACCACTTTCGATGTTGTGACTCACAGTAGACTGTACTGAGTACGGCAATCGTTGCCTCTCTTCTCACGAATTTGTTCACTTATAGGGTGCCCTCGTTTATTAGGCGCATAGGTCGAAATTGGAGAAAAAAATATCGCCTCATAGTCAGAAAAATACGGTACATGTTTTATAGTGAGGTAAAGACCATTTTGGTGCTCACATTACAGACTGGCCCACGGCATAGGGCGGTCAGGGGACATCACTGCTGTCCAGCCCAAGGCAGCAGGGTCCAGTGTGCTGATGAAACTGACCAACAGTCTGGCTCTGGACATCATCAAACTGTCTGGTGAGTCTTTGTGTGTGTGTGTGTGTGTGTGTGTGTGCGTGTGCGTGTGTGTGTGTGTGTGTGTGTGTGTGTGTGTGTGTGTGTGTGCTTACTTTGTGTATACTGTTCGGGCATATAGCATGTGTGTGAGTGTCTTATGACTTCTTTTTTCAACATATTTGCAAAAGTGAAAAACAATCAGAATGTTGTTGTTGACTTGTTCTGTTTAATTAATAATGATGATTGCAATCTTTTAAACTCTTTGAAATCTTGATTTTGGGATTAATGCTTCTTATATCTTACTTATAAGAAAAATCTTTCAGATTCAGATTAACTTTGTTATCTCACAACTGAGAAATTACAGCCAGGTGTATATAAGAATCACCACACTGAACATATTTATGAACAACAAAGAAGTAACATGAACTAATAACACTGCATCATCGTAATAAACAAACCAGACACATACATGTATAAATAAAGTAATCCTGGTAAAAGCAGAATGCATTTTAAATACATTTTAACTCTTCTAGTACCATGTGCGAATGTATCCGCCCTGTACATCACACTTCACTCCCACCAAATGCAAAGACATTCACTACCAAGTGGCCTGCCATGTGTTTGTCTATTTTCAGGGCTTATGTCAGTGAGGTTTTCAGTTAAAGCAATGCAGGCTTGCACAAATACATTTCCAAGGAGATGGAAAGGCTGAACCACAAAACAGTCACTCAGTGGAGTACATTAAGAGTTCAAAAGATGGATTGACCTTGGTATGAAGGTTTCTGTGCTCTTATTTCAAGTTTTAGAGTTCTGTATCTGATGGTAACTGAACAGTTCATAATATTTTGCTAGAACATGACTGTTATTAAGAATTTTCCTGGCTTTCTGAACTGCTCGTCTATCATACAACTCTTGCATACTACACTGCCTTGCACCCACAACCTTACTGCACACATTCACCATATCACTCAGCACATGCTTACTTCTAAGTTCTTACACTCAAGCTTCCGTACCAATAGATAAATGACACAGTAGGAACAGATTCAATGCACATCAGTAATAGGCTTGAAGAATGTCTAAGCAAACATCAATATTCCTTAACATCTGTAAACAAAAGATCCTGGACTGACTTCGGCAAAGATGCAGATCCATTTCTCGGTTCTTTCTGGGGGGTTTTCAGTCTTGCCTTTCTTATTGCAGATTGAGCATTTAATCCTCTATTGTTTTTTTTATATTTAACATTAATTTTAGTAATTTAATAAATTTGATTTAAACAATACAAAATATGCATTTGCTAGAGTACTAACAGGTCTGCTCGTTGGTTGGATCCGTGCATACCCTCCTTGAAATCGTAGAGATTGTACAGAAATTACATCATGATTACGTCATTTTTTCCAATGTCTTGAGGGGTATGCAACCCCCCTCAGTACTCTAATAGTAGAATATAAAGGCAAGAGTGGAGAAAGGCAATGAACCAAGACTGTGATGGGGGGTGTTAAGCTGTGTCTTAGCCAACTTTTCTTATGTATGTACTCAATGTGTTTATCAAAACTAAGATTCTTGTCTAAAACTGTGCCAAGCTATCTGTACTCAACTCTTTCAACCATTTCACCATCTTTACAATTTTTGGGGTGTAAATTCAGCCATCTCTACTTTAACTTAATATGTCAAGTCCATTTATTGAATGAGCTGTTGGTATGTGAATGCTTTTGTTTCTTGGCTTTGTTACACCTTTCTGTGTTCTGTCCAGGTGTGCAGTCAGTGGCCAACTGTTTTGTCGTTCCCATGGCAACGGGAATGGCTTTGGTGCTGTGCATGTCCACCTTGCGGTTACAGCGACCTTCGGCCAAATATGTCCTCTGGCCTCGAATTGACCAGAAATCCTGCTTCAAGTCCATCATCACTGCTGGTCAGTGCAAGTTATTCCATTGTTTCTCTTATGCATGTTATACTTAGTCCGTTCCATCTGTGACTTTTCTCTTCATTCAACCTATTGGTTCTCTTTTCTTTCTCTCTGTGTTTTTGTTGTTGTCTCTCACTCACTCTGTCATGTTTATTTGCCAACTACTTTTTAAAATTTATAACAATGCGTTTAAAGTCGTTAGGATACTAACTTGTAGATATGAAGATCTTAAACTGTCAGTGTTTGTTTGTTTGTATTTTGGGGTGTGTGGGGGCAAAGGATGCACAGACAGTTCAGGAACTGAACCCATATAAAGAGACACATGGAAATCATGATAACTATTGGTTGAGCCATGTAAGCTTATGGACATTTTTTTAAAAGGAAAACAATATTCAGCATGTTTAAGCATACTTGGTGCCTTAAACAAAATAATTACCTTCTTCTGCATGCGTGGGGGCAGTGTAGTTTCAGTATGCTTTAATTCATGTACCTTGTCCTCAGTACAGGATCTTGTTTCCAGGGTTTGAACCTGTGGTGGTAGAAAATCGCCTGGACGGAGATGAACTGTCCACTGATGTGGAGGGCCTGAGCAGCAAGATAGAGGAGCTGGGTGCAGAGAACATCCTGTGTGTCATGTCCACCACCAGCTGTTTCGCTCCACGCGTACCTGACAGGCTAGTACAGGGTTCACCTTTTGCATATAATTCTGTTTGCATTAACTCAAGGGGAAGTTGAGATTAGCGTCCAATTGGTCCGAGACCCTTATGGATGGTGCATTAACTCTGTTGCTGCTGTTTTTAACCCTTTCGCTGCCAGCCATTTTTCAGCCCCAAAATACCATTAAACTTAGCTGGGTCGAGAAAAGTTTTATCTGCAATATTGGGAATTCTTCTGTGACACCATGTAAAACATTAGGCCTATCCTTACCAAAGACTGTATAGGGGAAGATAAGCATCCGGTCTCTTTTCCCTATATGAGTAGTGAGGACAGAAACACTGGTTATGTCCCTTTTAAACAGGACACATTTTACACGTCGATAGGCCAGTTGAATTCTCCGTTCAAGTTCCAGTCTGAGTTTTTGGATAGCCTCCACTGTGAATGGTGTACTGTCGCCACTAACGATAACTCTATCAGCCCGGTTCGCCGAGCTCTTAAGTAGTCCATCTTACCCTTTTAGAATATCTTTGTCCTTACCTCCCAAAGTTAAGAAAATAGGGTCTTCAGATAACAGACCCTGATTTGATGCCTTTTAGTGACATGGGTGTTGCACCATTGTGGTGCATAAATGCGACATTGGCGGTGAAAGGGTTAAAGCTAGTATTGTTTACTACCACTTTTTAAGCTAATTGTTAGTCTTATGTAATTATCATTGTTAGTTTTTTTAATTTTCGGTGCACGCCAAATTTCTGGTTTCTTAAAAAATATGGCTTCCGTTTGTTTCTTTGTTTTGTTTTTCAGTGCTGAAAAGTGTGGCTTCTTGTTTGGGCATTATGGCTTCAGGTTTTCGGAGTTAATTGTGGTAAAAAAAAATTGAACATCTGACAAAAATTCTGAGATGTCAATTGCAACTTTTAAAAGTAATTACATGCTTTTGCTCCAAATCAGTTTCAGGTGTTTGTTTTGTTTTATTTTAGGTTTTAGGGTTTTCAGGAATTTTAGTATCAGGTTTTGGGACCTCCTCACAGTTGCACCCCTGATTATGTAAAGGTTACAGTAATCTATTAATAGAAAATAATAGTTTTGTAGAATTTTCACCAGCCTGTGCTATATGGGTTTTTCTTAACTCAATCGAGTCACGTCGGAGACGGCTCTCCGACACTGTTCCGCTATGTTAAAGTCACATCGGATCCGCATATCCGACAACTTTTAATAATTTTGTTACTGACAACGGTTACGATGAAAGGGAGGTAAGTGATGGTTTCAGGAAAGTTCAGACGCTTCTCTTGCAGTTGCTTCCCTTAGACTGTTGTCAAGCGTTTAGGAGTGTGTTTGTAATGGTTATAGTGAACCTAGTCGAAGTTCCAGGAATTGGACTAGTTTAACTATGGCGGCGCTTAGGCGAAAACCTCTTCACCCACAACATTCGAGTGAATAAAGCGATAGAATTGCTGCGTGAATTAGGTTCTGATGATGATGAGTGTGTTGTGAATGCATTCAACGATGAAGGGGACGAAGTTTCTGATTCTAATGTATTTAATCTAGAAAATGTGGACGACAACTTGGTTGACAGTAACAGTGATCTGAAAAGTGGCGTGTGGAGCTGTAAAAACGTTTTTGATTTTCATGATGAAATACTGCTTAACGTCCTCCGGTCTGGAACAGACACGTATGGGACATTAGTAGATATAAAGATGGTGGGAACGATCCTGGAGGCAATGCCTGGAGGCAGTGCAACACCAGGAAAGTCCAGAATTTTTTATTTAGCTGATTTGATTTTCATATGAAGTGTACTGTATTGGGTTACCTGTATTATCTGAACAGTGTGGATTTAAGGTGAGCATGTTCAATAAATATAATGTTTTACCTATCCATTGACATATTTTTATGTCTGTGCAATTTGTGATTGATGTTTTGTGAATGTTTAAAAAGTGCCAAAATAGTGCGATCTGAGGGGGAAGCTACAGATTTGGTTGTGACTCCATTGAGTTTATACAACTTTATAAGTTTTGTTGATTTTTTTTTATAAAACCTTGCTCTATGGATTTTCTTTCTTTATATTTCTCAATAAAACTTTTTTTCCAACATTTTTGTTTTAACTGAAAATTTAATGATGACAAATGATAATGATGGAATGGAACATTTCACTTTGATGTGTTATACTGAGATCATTCCTGCTGTGTGCAGGTTGGAAGAGATTGGGTCCCTGTGCAAAGCTAAAGGCATTCCTCATGTGGTCAACAATGCCTATGGTCTGCAGTCGTCCAAGTGTACTCATCTCATTCAGCAGGTGGTGTATTGAATGAAAAAGGAGCAAGCAACATGAAGTAAAAGTAATGTTAACAAAATTCAGGACTAAACTTGCAATGTCTTGAACAACATATTCATCATAGTGAATAAATTGTGGTAAACGCGGTTAATTTTGAAAACTTTTTTTCATTTTTCTCAAAACTACTAAAATTGAGATACGAGGTTTGTGAATTTCCTCTATATAAGGACTTTAAGCTGCTGACTATTTCTGCAAATTTTATCCCCGCTGTTGACCTAATTATGTAGATATCTTGTTTAGCAAAACTTATATTTATTTACGGTCTTACACTTGTCACTTCATCTACTCTTGTTACATCAACATCACAAATTCACACTGGAAACCTCACACTCACACTCTCGAACAGAGACACACACACTCGTCATGAGACAGTGAATTTGGAGCAATTTTCCCTACTTTTTTTTAACAGCTGCAGTCTTCTGATTTCATTGCATTTAACTTAATTATAAGGATAGAATCTGAACCAAGATATGGATGGCTAGTAGTACAGTTGAACCTCCCTTATAAGACCTTCAAAAATAATCCAAAATGAGGTCTTATAGGGAGGTAATTTTAATACTTACAAAGAAGGGCAATGTCTTAGAGAAGTAGGTCTTATGTGGGAGTGAGTCTTGTAATGGGAGGTCTTATAAGGGAGGTGACCTTTGTTTTTGTGTGTGTTTTTTTCTTCATTATATCGGCAGTCGTCTTCAACCCGTTGAAGTTGGCCGATTGACTTGAAGAAGAAGAAGAAGAAGAGGTTCCACTGTACTACCTTGGCATAAGCATAACAGTTTTTGTGTGCGTTTTAGTCCTAAAATGCTCAGTCGTGGTGAGCCATCGTTTTGGGTGGTGTGCAGGCAGCCAGAGTGGGCAGGGTAGACGCCTTTGTACAAAGCGCAGACAAGAACTTCATGGTGCCAGTAGGAGGGTCTGTGATTGCCGGCTTTGACAATGACTTCATTGACCTGGTGGGCAAAACATACCCAGGTCAGACCAGTTTTATCTCTCCCACTCCTGTGTGTGTGTGTGTTCAATTTTTGTTTTTACCACATGTGTGTTGCTTCTTGTGCATGATTGTTATAAGAACACAACTTTTGATGAGAGAATTTAATACTTAGTATCTGGAGAATGCTTAATCAGTTTATGACAAGACAGTTTTCAAATGTACATGTACTGTGTGTGTGTGTGCTTGTGTTTAACATATTTTTGACGTTCATTTGTTTCTATTGATGGTTTATTAATTTATTGATAACTTATTTATTATTGTAAGCGCTTAGGGCTTATTTAAGATTAAGTGTTAGAAATGCCCATTATTATTATTATTACTACTGTTCACGTGCCTCTGTATGCTATGCTTGTGCCTTTTATTTTTCCAAACAAGGAGTTTCAAACGGATAATTTATGAAAGTAAAATCTGTGATATGGTGATATAAATCTCTTCTAGAAGATTAGGTTTGATCCCATTGAAATGAACCGATTTTTTAAGTGTGGATTGTTATATTCAGACTTGAAATACACTCAAGAGGGGGAAACTAAATCTGCACTGGTCAGTTTCTTTAACTTTCAAGATACATTTGTTGATATACAGTACTTATACATATTTCCTGATCGACATAGAGGTGTCTGTTTCACTTGAGCCTGGTTAACATTAGATTTACTATAAAAATGACCTCCGTTATAAAACTCCTCCAATTAAAGACCGATTTTTCCTGGCTTTTTGGAAGTGTTAAAATAGAGGTTTGACTGTATCAGGTTCTTTGGTCCTTTAATGAAGTTTAACACAATTCCACCGTTAGCAGTGCCAGAGCCACACTTCCCGAGTGCCCTGCACCTACAGCTGGCACCTATTCTGTGCAGACAGCAGATTTCAGCACTTTTCTGATTTTTTCCCCATAGCAAAAAAAAATACTAACAATAAAGTGTTTGGTATCAACAGAAAGAGCAAACACTGAACTAAACAGCTACGGTATAAATAAATCATTAGCTGATTCTGTTTTGCCATGCTTGGCTCTGAAAGTAACATAGGTAACAGAGTAAAAAAAACAATTTACACTCTTTTCTGTTTTTGTAACACCGAACTAAAGGTAAAACAGGCAACAAAATTTAATGTTGATGCTTATGTGGTTTTTTTTAGTCTTCTCTAACATTATTTATTACTTTTCACTTATAGGGGGCTTCCTGGTTGCGTGGAACCCCCCCCCCCCCCCCCCCCCCCCCCCCGGTTGCCTAAAATAAAACGAAACACAATCTCATTCTCTCTCACACACACACACACTGACTATATCGTTCATCCATGATAAATATTCGTAACTGTAATGTGCTTTGAAATCTGCTGGAAACCTCCCTTTATGTACAGCATAATCCGCCCCTCTAAAAATCTGCTCCACAGCACAAATTCACTTCATTTATTATATGTACAAAGGATAGCCGCATCCTGTTTAGGCCAACATTCTTTCCGAGACTGGAATGTCTCTTCCAGTCAGCCGCCTAGGAAAATGATAACGGTTCTCCGATTACAACGTGCATTCCTGCACGTCTCCTAACCGCCAGTATTCAAACTGGGAGCCATTAGATAGTTAACATGTCCCTAAGTGTTACTATGCAGACTTGTTTACCTTTACGATTTTGCCGTAATTTTTACGGGAAAAAAGTCAAATTACGGTAATTACGGCTACGAAAAAACAATACGGGAAAATAAAATCCTAAATATAAAAGAACCGCACTACAGTTGCGTCGGTAAACGAAACTTTTGAAACGATGCGGTGGAAAGTCATTTTGCGCCATTTCCGTTTCTGTTCCAAAATGGCGTCCAAGCGAGTGCATTCCGAAGCTTCTGTATCTTCTGGTCGAAAAAATCAAAAGAAAAGACATCAAAAGTCACATAAATGGCACAGAAATTCCGGGAAAGTGACCTAAGAATTCCAGGAATACGTCGTTCTGCACTAGGTGACGAGCATGTGTTCTGTGTCTACTGCTCGACGGACATTAGTATTGCACACTCAGGTCAGTACGATATCGACGTTCACTGGTTCTGCGTTGGATTACGTTTTTTTGTTTAAGAAATTACAACTTTGCAAAATAGGGGTAAACAGGTCTGACTATGGTGTTTGTTTCTCCTAGACCAATCATGGAAAAGACAGGGATTTCTTAAAAGTTGTGACAGCCACTTATAGCTAATCCGTCTCCAGGTAAGGATCTGCTTGTTGGCAGCCCATGACCAATCCATCTGGTGGGAAGGGATCCTTTATAGGCCATAGCTGGCTAACCCATCTAGAAAAGGTTAAGCTTTGCTTGCAATTTCTCAGTGACCTCAGTTTTGATAACCCCTTTCTTGTTATGTTTAGGTTAAAGTGTACAGAATCGGCAGATGTATGGGAAATGCAGTGGGTGAATGCAGGCCTTACAGTTACAGAGGACCTCACAATGTGTTTTCCTTCAGGTCGTGCTTCTGCTACTCCTTCCATTGATCTGCTGATCACATTCTTGACGTGGGGATCCAATGGCTACAAGCGACTGTTGACCGAGCGCAAAGAAATGTTTGCCTACCTCCAGGGAAGACTTTCTATCTGTGCCAAACAGTACGGGGAGAGGCTACTCAACACTCGGGGAAACCCTATCTCCATGGGTAAGACTTGTTATGTTACCAGCCACTGTGGCATAGTGGTAACGTCATGGACTACAGGCTGGGAGGTCTCAGGTTCGAATCCCATTGGATGCGAATGGATTTTTCAGTCCTGGACCGACTCCTACCCAGAGTGAGTGGGGATCAGTATGTTCTGTTCAGGCATGGGAATTGTAAAAGTAAAAAAAAGCTGAAAAGCGGGGGTCTGGCTGCCCTATTAGGGGTCCAGGGGGTAACACTGAAGCTTTGTTGGTAATTGAAGCCTTAAAACAGCATTAGAATAGCTAAATTTAGTTGTGTGTGGGTTTTCGGCGGACAGACATTTTTTTTCGTCAGAAAAGCAGTCATTTCGGCGGAAATTTGCCGTTTGGTGGACAGTTCCCATCCCTGCTGTTGATCTTTCGGTGGATGGTCGTGGTGGCGACTTCAAAGGAGGACCTCACAGTCACGCACACTGGCTCAGCAACTAAGACAATATTGTCATCAGTAGGTGCTATCCTGCGTATGTTAGCTCAGAACAGGCTCCACTGAACTCCACCGAAGTGACTGAGCAGCAGTGCAGTGTCTCCTCTGTTGGTTGCCTCCTGACGACCTAACATTGATTCGCTCCCCTTGGACTACTGGTTTCGGATTCTGCGACCTGACAAGCTGGGGTGTGGCTGCAAGTTGGGATTCCGAATGAGCGGTGAAGATGGGAAAGAAAAAAAAGATTAGATATGGTCCATCACCTTGTCTGATCTGACAGTGTTTTGCTATCTGATAGATAGAAATTAGACATGCAGTTATCATTTTATTATCTGATATAGATTAGGCATGCAGTCGTTAATAAAAACAAGTGTTGATTTGACTTTTTGGGGATGCTAGATTTTTTTATATTTTCTGTAAACGTGAGAATTTATTCATCATGTTACAAAGAATGATGCATATAAAGTATTGTTTATTTAAATGTTTTATAATCTACATTCAGTTAATTTAAAAAAAAAAAGTACAGTATATATCCATTTATGCGAGGGGCACTCCATATATTTTACAATGTGGATAATTGGCCGCGTGCATCCTCCATCTGGGGAGTCGAAGAGTCCCTCACTAGAACACATGCACGTAGATATCCTTTCAAACCAAACGGTTATGGCACCAGACCAGCTCAACTGAAGTATGTCAAAAACAGTGCCTTCGATGAACGCTCAACCATCTTCAACTTTCTATAATTGCTCGCCCCTTCACCAGTGCTTCACATATGATAATAGGACAAAACAACAAGGGACTAAGTAAAAAAATGAAATGAGTGAGAGACCGGCTAAACTCTGCAAAAGTCTGTTTTCTTGCAAAATGTTCAAAGTAGCTGCAGCAGTGTGGTAACTTGCGATGTCACACTAAAATAGGGGGAGACTAGGTACCAGTGCTTGGACGACAAACTCAAAGTGCCTTTGGTTAAATATATATTTATGTTTCAATCTACAGTGAGAGTTCTCTCTAGGAGATGAACCAGCTTTTCAAAAAAAACTTATGGCGTTTATTTCTTTGATAATTTTGCTACTATTTTGTTTTCTGTGATGTTTTACTGATGGAGTCTCACCTAGAACATCCAAACAGATAATTATTGCTTGGTTTTTGGATTATACTGACAGATAAATGTTGCATCATCTTTAAGAGGAGGGGTGGGGCGTTTAAACATTGTGTTAGACATGTGAATCTGTATTGCTTAAAGTCTTATCTTAGAAATGTGAATTTATATTGGTTACGGTTTTTGTGCTTTTATCTTAGAAATGTGAATTTATATTGCTTAATGTTTTATAGTGCTTTTATCTTATGACTTTTTATTATGTTCTCTTTATTTCCTTATGCTCTGTCTTCCTGTCTGTCCTCTTTCTTCCCCCTCTGTCTCTCTCTCTCTCCCTCCCTACTCTCTGTCTTATTCATGTCAAAGTTTGCCCTGTCCTCTTGTATCTGTCTTTTTGTCTGCCCCCCCCCCCCCCCCCCCCCCCCCCCCCCCCCCCCCCACCCCCCCCCCCCCCCCCCCCCCCCCCCCCCCCCCCCCCCCCTCCCCTCTCTCTCATTAAATGTTACTTGTATTTTATATAATTGGTATGAAACATGGCGTGTCAATTTGTTAATTAAAAAAACACCTATAGTTTTATCAGTTTGTAAAGCGATGAGAGCTTGCTTTTAGCATGATTTTTTTTATCGCGCTATATAAATGAAATTATAATTATTATATGCTGATTAGCTTGCCACGTAAGCGGAAGTGGCTCAGGGGACATCACCCACATATGGTGGTTACCGCCCCTTTTGTTTTTTTAGTCTCTAGGGTGCTAAGTCACTCTATTCCGATCGTTCTGAACTGCTTTCGCGGAAGATTATGCAAATAGTGATGCATGAACTAACTCTCCAAATACCAGTTTTACAAAAACTTGTTGATTTTTATTTCATTTTTTTGTATGTTTCAGGCATCACTCTCACAACTGGTAGCAACTTGAAAGCTGACAGTGCCACAGAAATTGGTTCCATGTTGTTCACCCGCTTCGTTTCAGGAACAAGGTATGGAGTGATATCAACACTAATTTTGTTTGTTTCTTTGTAGAAGGAACAAGATATGGAATGATACAGGGATTAGTTCAATTTGTTCACTTGCTTTGTATTAGGAAAAAGGCTTTGAGCGATCTAGGGAGCATCATTGATAGTGACACAAAGGCTTTCAAGTACAGATGGGAATAAAAAATGGGCATGTACATACAGTGATTGTGTTATCAAAGTAATAGACAGAATTACAAGTGTATGCCAAGAGATGTTTGTGTCTGTGCAAATAATAATTTTAAGATAACTGCTTTTTGAAATTTTTCAGTAGCTTTACTCTTTGTGGTGCAAGTGCTTTAATGTTAAATGCACACCACTTGATAAAATTTATTTATGTCAAACACAAGTGCATATTTATAAAGTTGATTTTTTTTCTTTATGACTCCAGAATTGTTTGTCTGCTGTTTGTTTAATTGGAGAGTGCTACTGGTAGTCGTAATAAAGATGATTATAAATCGAAATGCTGAGCTTTTTGTTGTGATTCTTCCTTCCTCAGATATGTCCAGAATTCCTATTGAATATATGAAAGTACATGCCAATTTTTTGTGGCATAGTTTTAGAATAGTCTTGCAAACATTATCACAATGGAAGTAACTATTAATCACAGCTTTCACATCATATTCTTGGTTTCTTCCTTAGAGTTGTGGCTCCTGGCAAACCGAATACGATCAGCGGCCACACTTTTCACAACTTTGGAGCCCACTGTGACGCGTACCCCCACACCTACCTGACAGCTGCAGCGGCCATCGGTATGACCTCCAGAGATGTGGACCTCTTCGTCAGCAGACTGGAAAAGGTGCTCTCCAAACTGAGGGGGCAGCCACAGCCCAACCAGGAAGAAGATGGGGCAGGATCACAGGGTGATACGCCCGATTTAGGGGCCACCAACGGCAGTGGTGCACCCAGTAGTGCAAACAGTAACAGGGTGGAAGGAGATGGTCAAGAGTGAATGAACAGGTGTTAGCATTCCCAAAATTGCAGTGACAGGGTGGAAGGAGATGGCCAAGAGTGAATGAACAGGAGTTAGCATTCCCCAAATTGCAAACAGTGACAGGGTGGAAGGAGTTGGTCAAGAGTGAATGAACAGGAGTTAGCATTCCCCAAATTGCAAACAGTGACAGGGTGGAAGGAGATGGTCAAGAGTGAATGAACAGGAGTTAGCATTCCCCAAATTGCAAACAGTGACAGGGTGGAAGGAGATGGTCAAGAGTGAATGAACAGGAGTTAGCATTCCAAAAGTTTGAATCGACTGTGCTAAAGTAACATCATCAACACAAATTAGTATATGCGTTATTTCATACAGCTGATGCCGATACTAATTATGATCATTTGTATGAACTTAATTTTTTTTAAATTGTTCATTGAAGGTCATAGTCTATTAATTTTTTACGAGCCAAGTCTCATCTATGTACTGAAAATTGGTGTGTGTTTGTGTGTGGTTACTGTCTCATTATAAACTTGAACATAGCAATTTTCTTAGAAACTTGTGTCAAGTAAACCCGAGTTCGAACCTGGGTACAGGGGATTTTTTTCTCTCACTCTGCACTAGACATTACGGTCTGAATGTGGAGTCTTTCGGATGAGACGATAAACCGAGGTCCCGTGTGCCCATGCACTTAGCACACATTAATCGCAGTTGCAAAAAAGTTGTCATTTGGTAAAATTTATCCCCTCCCCCCTTCCCTTTCCTTCCTCATCAGTCACACAATTTGTGACAAAAATTGCAAATTTTTTAAATTAAATTGGGTGGCGCGCCTCTGGCTGCGACGCGCTCTCCAGGTGGGAGCAACCCGAATTTCACACAGACGCCTCTGTGACTATAAAGTACCTAATAAATAATAGCACAACCAAATTTTGCACAATGATGTAAAATCACATTATGCCTGCAGTGACTGCTTTTCAGTTACTAGAACAAATTGTTGGATGCAAAATCAATTATTAATTTGGCAATTAATTTACGAAAGTCAATGCTTTAGCATATGGTAATAAAAGTGCCCCACAGTAGTGAATGCCTGATTGGCACAGTTGTAAAGTGTTTGTCTCTCATGCGAACGTTGCGAGTTTATTTCTCAGCATGGGCACATCTTTTTTAATTTTTTATTTTATTCTTTAGTTGTATCCATTAACGATATTTTCATTTCACACACACTGAATGAGTCATTGCGGGCTTATGCCCCTTGTTTTTTTAAATTTATTAACAAACAGAAATACAGTGGAACCTCTCTATTAAGACCTTCCCTATTAAGACTCCCTCTCACTTAAGACCTACTCCTAATACTTGTGGCGGTGCCATAGCCGATGAGGTTTAACCGAGGCGTGGTCACCACTACAGCTATCTGTATTAATATAAAAAAATCGGGACTTTACTGGTTTCGTACTGCCTCAGGGCATTGCCTCCAGTATTGTTCCCACCATATTTGTATTTACAAATGTCCCATATGTGTCTGATTCAGACCAAGAGGATGTAAAACTCCATTTTCGTGATCGCGAGACCTACTCCTCCGAGACATTGCCCTTCTTTGTAAGTATTAAAATTACCTCCCTATCACAACTCCCTCCTTATTTGGGATGATTTTTCAAGGTGTCAATAGGGAGGTTCACTGTATGTTTGCTTGGTGCTAAAAGATTCCATATATCCCCCGTTTGTGACGATGTATTCTGTGCCTATTATTTGTCATTTCAAAATAGTGCAACGTTATGTGAGAATATCTCAAATAACCCGCCTATTTCTGTTTGGTTGGTCAAGCATAACAGAAAAATCAGTATCAGACTAGTCAGATTGTATATAATCATACCTGCTAGGTATATGCGCATTGTTATTTATAAGCCATAAAGAAATGAAGTAAAAACACTTGTTACCTTTGCCAAGAAAATTTTATTTTGTCTCTGAGCATGGTTACTGAAAAAGGATATTTTCCCCTTATAAATGAAAGTTTGTGGAGGGTAGGATATTTCCCAAATATTTTGCCATTGTGTGTCGGAGTCAAGTCTCATGTTGGCATTTGAATACAGTAATGTTTATCACTTGTTTGTTCTTTTCTGATTTTCTGTAAAAGTTATGAACCTAGTTGACAAAAATTATGGAAAGTGAGGATATTATGTGAATTTTTTAATTAAAAACAAAACAAAAATTCGATTCAGCGATTATTTTTTCAGTAAATGCAGGAAAACCACAGTATGTTTTCATGGATAACAATTCCTGTATGTTAATTGTCTTGCTTGAATTTTCTCCCCTTTTTTCTCACTTTTGTTAGTTACACAAATTGAAATTAAGTTGCCTATCTATGCAGAGGATTTGCACTTTATCAGTGCCGTCAACATTGATCAGTTATAGCAATAAAAAATATATGGTGTACTCCTGTGCAGGGGAATGAATGGACAATGGTTGTCTTGTGTCATATCTGTATAAGCCTATGTCTCTGCTCTGGACATAAGCCTATGTCTCTGGAGCTTCATGTGTGTGATGTGTGCAAGTAAGAGCGCAATGTGTTTTGTTGTAGAATTTAGTGAAAGGATGTGTATATTGAATGGCATAATTCACAGTGTGCATGTGCTTGGAAGGAATGTATATATATAAATATAGTATGAATGAAAAATCTCAGTGATTAGCTGAGCGCTCCGTTCCCCTAATCTGAAGGACTAAAAAGTTGGTGCATTTGTAATGCAGAATAATTTGCTTTAATAAAAGTTTTTGTGTCCAATGTCTTTATTTGTGAACCTCAGAAATAAACTCAGTTATTGTTAACTATTTGAATTGTTCTGTGTTCTGAAAAGAAGAAAATAGTAAAATGTGCTGATCTACTTTTTCTCCCGATGGGGGAGAGGACAGCACCTATACAGAGACAGCTGTTTCATCTTGTGAAAGACTCTTCAGTCTGCATGTCGGCCTGCAAATTGTCTGTCCAGTGGTTGTCAACTTGAGCAAAAAGACATACTACAAGAGAATGGTGTCCTCTTTGCACCAAATTGAAAGTCCACAATAAAAGCAAATCAGCACGAAGTTAAACCAGAAATAGTAAATATTTATGTAAAATGATGAAAATAATGATGTTTCAGAACACACAGCATGTTTTTCTGCCGCATTCTGGCTTCATAAAGTTTGGCCCACTCTAGCCACTTACCCTTCCTTTTTCCTGCCTGCTTCTCATCTGAGCCAGCACCACTGCTGTTCTAATTTTAAACTCGCTACCTATGCCACCAGAGAGAGAGAGAGAGACTGTTATCTCTATCCAGCCAGTAAGGGAGAGGTAACTAAAAGGTCAGAAAGGCCTTGAAGGCAGCAGGAGAAAAAAAAAGGGAGAGGTCTATTTTTGGCAGGCTCACTGCTGCTGGGAAATGGGAAAGCTTAGGGCCTAGACAGTGAAATCTGGGTCTAACTTTCTGATGCTGAGAATGTGAGCTGTGAACATACTATTTTTATCCTTTAATTTTGATATCATCTCAGTAGCCGGCCCTCTCTAGTCATGTCTATTATATTTTCAAATCATAATTTCAGAACATCATTATTTTCTTCATTTTACATAAATATAGGGATTTTAAAAGTGTTCGGTTTAAAAATGTTTTTATTTTTATATGATATTTTGTAAGTGTAGGAAAACGTACTAAAATATGAGTCCACTAATTCTTTGTGGAGAATTTGAGACCTTGTAAAGGTTGCTTTGGTTCCTCTAAATTGTGCAAACTAGCTAGAACTCTTTTTATTTCCATCTGCCATTCATTGACTTTATAATTCTGATCCTTTATTCAAAGCAAAGATTAAGGGCCATTTCATGAAATAATAGATGAATGTAGCTAACTGTATTATAATTTCAGAACAGATGTCAACATCCCCTGTAGGAATACTGGGTGCTCTTTCGGCACAAATAGCTCACCTTCTGGAAGTCCTGTGATTGCAATTGTCTCAACTATCATTTTCGTGCTTCCTGTAATATTCTGCCTCATTAAACCATTCTCTGGCCTTCTTTCTAAGAATTTTTATTTAGTTTTACTTTTAAAGCCATTTTTTCCTTTGAGCTGTCCAAAATCCTAAATCAGAATGAGCATGTGTTGGCAGAATACAGTGGCGAGTAATGGCGTGAGAATGCTGAAGATGTAGGCACAGTGCTCATTCACTGTAAATGTTTTTAAAGTGTTCAATTTTAACTTACTATAGACCTTATAATGTGTTGTAGATTGTGTAAAAGATTTAACAAAAAAATAAGAAGAAAAAAGTGATTGGTTGTAAATGCAAACCACTGGATAACAGAGTCAACGTTTCATTATCTAAGCACACAGACTATATCCATCTGACCCGTCCAGAGCCTAATTTTGTACTAATTCCCCATAATATATACAAGTGGTGTTACTCATGTTGACCCAAGCAAAACTTTATCACACACAAAAAATGGAGACAAATTTATTCAACAGCATTATTGTCATTAATAGTGATTTCATTGCTTAAAAAGACATCAATGTACAAAACCAAATCTGCTGTCCGTCAAGTTCTAACTAAAAAACCAACAACAACAACAAACAAGTGCAACACCGAGCGGCTGCAAAGTCCCCTCGCAGCATCGCCGAGCCACTCCGAAATCGGAATGTGTCGGTTGTACACATACATAAAAATCCATCAAAACAGCACGTAACTACATAAAAACAGCATGTAACTGAATAGTTTTTGATATATAGCCTTGGGGTTCGGACCCGTGATTTGAGTGTGCGCGATCATGCGCACACGAGCGCACAGAAAAATTAATGACAACTGTGTTAATTCATCAAGAAATGTTGTGAAAAAAAACATTGAAATACATGCAAAACTTCACGAGATATTAGCGATTATGAGTTTCGGGGTTTGAACCCCGTAACTGGCGCGACCTTGACCTTAATGTAAAACTAAATACATCAGTGGATAGCTTGCATCTTGGCAAACTAGTATACCAAATTTGATGATGATACACTGAATAGTTTTTGAGAAAAACGGACGAATAGCTAGACGGACGGACACCGGACGGACCAGACAAAAACAATAGCTCCCCGAACCTTAGGCTCGGGGACTAAAAACCTGATTGACTGTCTCTGTTGCTGAGCACTTAACATGACATCTTCAAATTTCCAGTCCAGACAAACTGACAATATTCCTTTCACACAAGCATATCAATCAAGAATGTCTATGATCATTTCACTGGCTTTTGCTGCTGCTCCGACAAACTGCTTGACTCTGCACTGTCCACACTGGACTCTCCATCAGATATTCTGTTGCCTTGCTTGTCGATGGCAAAGTTGTAGTCTTGGCGAACATTCAGCAGTTTCTCTATCTCTGTGTCCAAGGTGTCAAGACTGATGAACGATTCTGCTCCTTTCTGAAAGCCACAACACACAGAGAAAATCAATACACACATGTAATACCCTACGCAATGTCTGATAGTCTTTCTGTTTCACTTTCATAATGATAAAAACATTTGCCATTGGATTGGGATCATTCTAAAGGTATGCATTGTCAGACAATAGCAGTGGGTTTTTTTTTGTAGAAGTTGAAACTTAAGTAAAAATGTGAAAATATCTTACCTCAAAGCCAGAATATTTTTGTCATTATTGATCCAATTCAAAACTAAAGTTCACGGAAGACACAGATGCCCTGTGATATGTTAATAAGACAACTGGGGACTGACAATATTCCCCAAACTGAGCAACAGAAAAAGAGATACAGTAGAACCTCCCTTATAAGACCTTCAAAAATCGTCCCAAATCAGGTCTTATAAGGGAGGTAATTGTAATACTTGCAAAGAAGTGCAATGTCTCAGAGAAGTAGGTCTTATGTGGGAGGGAGTCTTATAATGGGAAGTCTTATAAGGGAGGTTCCACTGTATATACACAACTGGACATATTGACAAAACTGAACATGCTTGGTAAACAAGACAAAACAGATTTAAAACAGTCAAAATTCACAACAAATTAAAACAAAGTCGAAATTGAAACCCAAAAGAAAAGACTTAATAACAAAAAAAACAACACAAGCTACAGCATTTTGTTTTTTGTTATTAAATCTTTTCTTTTGGGTTTCAATTTTGACTTTGTTTTAATTTGTTGTGAATTTTGACTGTTTTAATTTGTTGTGCAATCATCTTTGTGTTTGCAACTTAAAACAGTTAAGACAAAAGTTACCCCCACCCCCACCCCGACAGTATTGCAAACATTGTATGCATATTGTATCTTTTTCTTCTCTCAAAGCGTACATTAAAATAAGCAAAATCTAAATGATAATTCACATTATTGATTTAGGCATTTGAGTTAATGATCCAGATCAAGTTGATTTTAATGGACTGATTGAGGCAGGGGGTGGATACCTCGTACCTGGTCGACCCTGCCCCCTCCACGAGTCTCTCTCCGTGGGGATACTGGGGGTTGTTTCGTAAAAATAGTTCCCCCACCTTCTTGAAGTTCTTTGCTCGTAACTTCCTCTAATCTGCCACTCTTTGACTCTGCCTTTTCCCTGTTTTCTATCATCTATCTTTCTGACTTATTGGTTCATTCTTCTGCCTTTAAAAAAAAAAGTCTTCCAAATAATTTTTCTCCTTTGAGCTCCTCCGAAATCGGAATGTGTCGGCTGTGGGGAGACCAGTGAAAACTGAAAACGGACATACCTTACCCATTATGGCCATATGGCCTGGGAATACAGAAGAAGAAATGGACTGATTGCCCATTTAATTGTTGTCAATTTTAATTGTTCATGACTGTGATGTTTTATTACAGTAATGTATGGACTATAAAGTATAAGGAGATATTTTTTTTCCTCAAAGACTGTGCTTTGTAGTACAGACAAACCCCTATTTTACGACCCTAAGCGACCACCTCTCATTTGAGACCGGATTTGTTGGTACAGATGCATTTTACTATGTAAACGACCTCTCTTAAACGACTTCCTCTAAAACGCGACTTTTAATTACGACCGCCATTTTGTTGGTTTTTACGACCGTTGCTGTCGTCTGCATAGACTTCGAGCAAAGGGAAACAACCACGGTCAAGGGCCTGAAAGCGGAGTCGCTTCCCTTGTTGTAGAAAAGATGGTGGAAAGCGTAGGAAATCACGAAAACCACTGACTTTGAAAAAGAAAACCACTGACTTTGGACGAGAGTGGAGGTGATTAAAAGAAGTCGGCAAAGTGAAATTAATATCGATTACACAATCCTATGGAGTTGGAAAGACCCAAATCCAGTTTTAATGTCATTGTATGTGTGCATGAAGAAGAGAGTATGAACTGTGCTGAACTTTTTCTTTCTACGGCTGCCAGTGAAAACGTCCGCCATACGACCCCTCCAATTTACGACCGATTTTTCCGGACATTTTGGAAGTTTTAAAATAGAGGTTTGTCTGTATTGTAAAAATAATAATCAGATTTTGGAGGGTGCACCTTATAATAAAATGCAGCGAACAATCTGTAATTATATGTCAAAATCAGTAACATATCTATCAAAATTACATACATTATTAAAAAGTCTTAAAAAAGGTATTTCATTTCATAGAGTGTGTGTGTTTGTATGTGCGTAATGAAACCTTTTATACTATTAAAAAAAAGCACCTGTAGACAGTAGGAATTCAATCAATAAAAAAAAAAGCAATCGTTCCCAAAAAAATGAGAACAAAAAAACAACAACACGTAAACAAATGAAAGAAATATACATACCAGATCTCGCTCTAATTTTGCTTCAGCCTTCTGTTTTCTCTCATCTTTTTTCTTCTGATCTCTCTCCATCCATCTCTTTGTTCGTTTCTCTTGCTTCTCCTTCTCCTCCAGCCAGGCTGTTTCCCTGTTACATACACACACACACAATATAAAAAAAACACCCACACCATCAACATTTTAAAACATTGCTAAAAGTAAAACTACTTAGAACAAGATGAGTTTGTTATTGTATATACAGTATCATAAGAACACATTTAATAATAATAATAATTTTATTTCATATACAGTGAATTCCTGATAACTCAAAAACGGGTACATGTAATTCAAAAACACTGGATAACTCACAATAATGTTTGGGTCCCAGTTTAATAACCTTTATGATGAAACCCCTTTTTAATTTAACTCAAAATATTGCAGTCCCTTCAATTTTGACTTTTAAAAGCGATTCTCACTGTAGTGCTAAAATCCATAAGTATGCTCAATGCGCTTTACAAAAGCAACTTATAAGAAGGAAAAAAACATGCAGTAAAATCAACAAGATATATATATATTATAATACGCGTGCCAATAAGAATTTTTAATCTCTATTTTCTCTGAAGTTGCGGCGATTTTTGCCTTCAACTGTGAAATATAGGGGCACGTGTAGGTGCTTAACAGTTCTTCCAAGTGAAATTCGCCAAGTTGTCGTTTCAAGCCAGGATTTCACATAAAATTTGCTTAACGGAGGGAGGGATTTTCAAGAAAGACAGTTTCACGGAATAGCCGTGACAGTGGAATAGCCGTGACGTCATATCCTTTACACGAAACTTAGATTTTTTGTGCTTGAGGGAACAACCGTGATCCCTGTATGACCTTTATGTCGGAGGCCCCCAACAACAATCACCAGGTAAAAACACTCAAACTGACAAAATGTTTTCAAAAACAATAGTGGATTAATCCTTAATCGGGCCCCTTCGTAGTATCGTACATACCGAGGGGGGGCAAACACGATGCTGCAATAGCCTGAGTAGCAGAATGTGTCGTCTGCTAAAAACGGTTCATTTTTAGACTGTGTGTGGGATAACAAAAAGCCGAGGCTAGGCCTAACTCACTGCACCTAGAAACTTCTATGGTTGATTTGGTTAGAAGGAGGGGGAGGGGTGGCTAGGAAGGAGAAGAGGGAGGCGAGTAGGGCTTTTTTACAAATAGTTCCTCTACGTTCTGGAAGTTTGGTGTTTGGTCTAACCATATTTGTTTTGAAAGGTGCATAACGGAGAACAACGCATCTGCGCTCATGAATTGACAGGAAACCGAGCAAGCAATGATTAAGTGTGTGCTGTCTACTACAGTGTGTGTGTGTGTGTGTGTGTGTGTGTGTGTGTGTTTTCACAACATTTTAGCACCTACCTTTTCTCAAAGAGACAAAACCTAAGTCTGTTCTGTGCGAGGCTTGTAATTGCTTTCATGAAGCTGGGTCAGGTGTCCGACTTGACTGCTTTCCCTTCTTCCTCTTATAATAATTTTTTTTACATCGACTGTCTAAGAAGCCTTGATAGCTCAATAGGTAAAGCGGCGCGTCCGCAAATCAGTAGGTCGCGGCACACACCTCTACACACGTCCGTGGTTGCGGGTTCGAGTCGGCCCCTCGCCACATTTTTTTGTTGTTGTTGAGGGGGGGTCATCATCTTTTTTAAAGGAGAGGGGAGTGGGCGGAAGGGAGGGGGCACCACCACATTTTTTGGTCTCTTTTCTTCATTATTTACATCTAACCAGTTCTTCTTCTTATTATTTTTCTTCTTCGATCGCTCAGACAGGTTCCTATCAATTATGAACGCAGATGCTTCATGCTGCCGTGCGGAGCACGGGTTTATCTAGTATATATTATTCCACATGCACAGAAAAAATGACAAAAGTGACATGGATCTTACTCACACAAACACAGGCATAAAAAAAATACTTGCAACTTGCAAGCAAATACAAACAATTTGTTTATTTAGATTTAAGCTTAGTGCTTTCAGAAAAAAATGTATCACAAATCTTCAATATATGTATACATGGGGCCTTTGTTAACTTTACAACAACACACATTCTACATTACTCCCCTCATTTCGACTTGGCCATATTTAAATAAGAATTAGATGATCCCAAGTCTATATTCCAGCTAAGAATGCTGTATTTCTTTTAAATTAAATTTTGGAAAAGCTTACTCGCAGCTTCCTGAAAAACAATTGTCTTTAGTTCAGATGCTTGCTTCTAATCTTTGATATGAGGACAGTGCAACTCCATAAGGACATTAAAGTGTTGCTGTTACCATTTTGATCTTTGCACATGCAATGAGCTAAAGAATTAACTGTTAAACTTAACTTAAAGCAGACTATGTTAGAGGGAAAAGGAGCATGCTCGAACAGACATTTGACAGCCAGGAAATTGAGTCTAGTTGTGTGTTTTTTGCCCCTGAACCTTAAAACTTTTCAATATATACATATATATTGACACTACATTATTTTGACATACCGTATGGCTTCTATCTGGCTGTTCCACTGATTATTCAGCTCTTCCATTGACTGCAGCTCTGCTGCATGGTCCCGATTTTCTGCTGCTGTTGTCTGTTCTTGTAGCAATTTTGATTTCGCAGAATCCTGATCAAAGAGAAACCTCCTGCAATGCACACACAAGAAATAACAAAACTACAATGCAAAACTAACCTAAACGTTTATAGTGTCTTACTTAGTACAGTACCGGTATACATACCCTTTTCTTTGTTTACCGGTACATATTTCAGGCTATGGATATAAAAGGAGGAGAAAAAGCTAAACTGCTTCATTATCAATACTGTCATTAAAACATCATGGTCAAGACACAGATAAGAATATTAAGATTATAGATTGTGTTCCTGATTTAAAATTTAAAAAATTTAAATTATCATTTGTTACTCAACTTCTTACTTTTCCATCCTCATCATCCATCCTCATAATCATCATCATCATTTTTGTTTTTATTATGATTACTAATATTAGTATTGGTAGTGGTTGGTGGTGGTTCCCATTTTACTTATTCATTATCATCATCTTCATCATTATCACTGTTGTTGTTGTTGTAGTGATTGTCCACTTAACTCTTTTAATGCACACGTTTATCCACTTGCACACACACATACACACATGCGCATGCACACACACGCATATATATGCATATGCATGTACACACACACACACACACACACACACACACACACACACACACACACACACACACACACACACACACACACACTCTCTCTCTCTCCCACACATGCACAAGCTTCACACAGTATTGAATGTGTCAGTACACTAAACACTAGGTCACACAGATACCCAGACATTTTTCTATCAAATAACAACACTTAAGGCTCTTGGAAACATCCATCTTAGTCAGTCACACAGACAATAGGATGAAAGGGAGTGGGAAAAACCCTACCTAAAATTAAAAAAAAGGGGGGGGGGGGGGGGGGGGGGGAAGAGAAAAGTAACAAAGAAAAAAGGAGGAAAGGAAGGAAAAAAGAAAAGAAAGGGTTAAAAATGAAGGCAGAAGTTGTGGTGGGTTGCATGATGAGTGAGCAAGATAGCGGAGAGTGGATGAATGATAGGGTGTGGTGTGAGAGTTACAAGTTGTTAATGTATCATTGTATGTTTCATAATTTTATTTAATATTTTAATTTTACATGGTGGGACGGGGAGACAAGTTTCCATGTGCGTTGTACAATGCCAATGGACAATAAAGAAACTTATGACCTATGACTTATTATGGTTACATCCCCAAGTGCATACATTCCTTCCCTCCTTCCGTATTGCGACCAGTCACTGCTGACTATTCTGTTGCTGTACAGAAGGTCATCACCATAGAAGGGGCAGTGAGAGGATGCCTCATGCCTTATGAGTTATGACTTGGAGTTGGAGCTGCATGATCCCGCCCTCCACGAGTCTCCCGGGGTCTTTCATACAAATGGTTCTCCCACCTTCTGGGAAGTTCTGTGCTTGTAACTTCCTCTTATCTGTCACTCTCTTTGACTTTGCCTTTTCCCTAAAAGTTGCTTTCTGTCATCTACTATTTTTCTGATTTATTGGTCCAATCTCCTGCTTTTTCCCCCCAAAGCCGTTGTTTAAAAGGTCTTCCAAATATTGTTCTTCTTTGAGCTCCTCCGAAATTGGAATGTTTTGGCTGAATGCAACAGGGAGACTGGTCAGTGAAGATTGAAAACCGGACACACACATGTATACCTCACCCATTATAATATAAATACCTCACCCCATTCTCCCCCATTTTCCTCCACCCCCACCCCATCGACAGAGCAACAATATGTACGGAAATGCCTGAAGGAGGAAGACAGAAAAAGACTAAGAGAAAAAAAGAATGCGGAATGAAAAATCAAGAAAGGAAAACAAGAGGAAGGAAGAATCAAGAAGAAAGATCAGGAACAAGAAGGAAAGACCAAGAACAAAAAAGAAAATGTCAAGAACAAGAAGAAAACTGCAAGAACAAAGAAGAAATGTCAAGAACAAAAAGATAATCAGATTAGGGAATAAGCATAGGTGCTCTCCCCTAGTTTTCGTCGATAAATTGCCACAAAAGTGTCCCTTTCAACTAACCCACAGAAAGTGAAACAGAAACAGAAACAGAAACAGAATTATGTCCATATGGTCTTGGAACGCAGAAGGAGGACAAAACGAAGAAGTGTGTACACACGTACACATACTGAGTTCACTCACACACACACATAGTGACACACAACCCAGCATTAGGCTGGGTTGGGGCCAGACTAGGTCACCAGCTTGCTGGGGGTTGAAAAGCATTGCGCCTGTCGGGCAGCTCCACTAATGCTGGGTATTATCAGAAGTAGGAACACTGAAACATCCCCCTCCTCTCTCTCTCTCCTTTTTTATGTAATGTTATTGTTATTTATATAATTATTAATCATTTATTTATTCATTATTTCATTCATCTATGATCTATTTCTGTGTCTCGGCGCTGTCGCAGTCAAAAGTGTAGCTCGTGCAAATCTGCCGCTCGCTACTATGAAAGTGTGTATTTGCGACATTGAGCATGAACCACAAATTTCACTTTTTTGTAGGGTTAGGGATAGGGTTAGCTAAATGGTTCAAGTAAAGAAAGAGTGAAATTTGTGGTTGTACACACTCTCATAGTAGCGAGCGGCAGATTTGCACTAGCTACACTTTTGACTGTGACAGGCGCTACGTGGTGACCTTCATTTCTTTTTTTTTTATAAATTATATCTTCAACACGTTGAATTTGGCCGATTAAAGGCACGGCCGGACTATAAGAGTGGAGGCGCTGAGCGTGTGCCAGCGAGGCAGCAGCGAGACAGCGGCTTTCTGGCGAAAAAGACCTGATTCCTGGGATCGGTTGTTTTCCCTTTAAGTTTAACTGGAAGAAGAAGAAGAAACCTGTCAGGTCAGGTAGTTAGGACATTAGGCCTCACGGCCTCTTCATTGTCCTGTCATTTTTGTTTGAACTTATGCACAGCTGAGAGGTTTTTATATTTTGTTTCGGCAAATCTGCCTTTTAGTCATGCTTGTCGTATGCAAAAAAGTAGCATCGTGTAAATACTTTGCTCGCTACTATGAGTTAGCATTTGCAACATTAAGGATGAACGCAATTTCACTTTTTCCGTATTTGAAACACTTTTCCGTACTCAAATCGTTCATATTTCATGACATTACAGAAAAAAATGAAATTAAAAAAAATTCTCTCAATGTCGCAAATGCTAAGTCTCATAGTAGCGAGCAAAGTATTTACACGATGCTACTTTTTTGCATACGACAATGCTCATATTGTAGTTTTGATATGTTGGTGTATGATAAAACAGAGGCTATCCAGTTTGCTCGACAAAATCATGCTCAAAATCTCCCACCCTCTATAGAGCTTTGTTCCACCAAAATTACGTTTATGTCGTGCGTTCGTGATCTCGGCCTTCATATTGACTCTGAGCTATCTTTGAAACAACACATTACCAAAATCTGTCAAGTCTGCTTTCTTGAAATCCGTCGCATTAGTTCAATTAGACCCTTCCTGACTGAAGATGCCACAAAGACACTTGTCACTTCCTCTATTCTGTCTAGATTAGATTATTGCAATAACCTCCTCCTAGGCCTTCCTACAACCTCTCTCCAACCTCTTCAACGTGTTCAACATTCTGCTGCGCGCCTTGTATTCAGAGTACCAAAACGGCACCATACATCAGATCTTTTAATGAAACTACACTGGCTGAAAATCGAATACCGAATCAAATACAAATCTGCCTGCCTCTGCTACAAAATTGTTACAAAAGACGCACCAGCCTATCTTTGCAACCTTTTCCAGATCTACGTTCCTGCCCGTAGCCTCTGATGACCGTATTTTTCAAATTCCCTCTTAGTCTTACCATCAGAAACAACACGGCTCCAGAGCATTTTTCGTTTCAGCTGCTACACTCTGGAACTCACTCCCTTTCAGCCTTCGTCATGCCAAATGCTATGTAACGTTCAAGTCTGCTCTGAAAACACACTACTTCAAACTGCAGCTGCAGAGTACATAAAACTTAGAAATATTGCCAGCCACTCTATCTGTCCATCTCGTTATGTGTATGTGTGTCATCACGTGTTCTGTGTGTGTGTGTGTGTGTGTGTGTGCTCGCTCGCGTGTGTGTGTGTGTCTGTGTGCGTGCGTGCGCGCATGTTTGTGTTGTGTGTGTGCGTGTGATGCGTTCATGTAGGCCCCTATATGAGTGTATGTATGCATGGTGTGTGTGTGTGTGCATGCGTGTGTGTGTGTGTGCTTGTGCTGGGTGTGCGTGTTGTTTTTGTGTGTATGTTGTTGTGAATATTATGCTGTTATTTCATGCTTGTGAATTGTGTGACAATGCATACGTGCATTAGGCCTAGTACTAGTAGTAGTAGTAGTCACAGCAGTTGTTGTTGCTGATTGATATGTGTATTGTTTTGTCTGCAGATGTTATTGGATTTGTGTTTCATGTTTTTATTCCATTTCAAATTTGTGTAAAGCGCCCTGTAGCCTACATAGTAGGATGGGCGCTATATAAATTTTCCTCATTATTTTTATTATTATCATCATCCACCAAGGACGTTTTTGAATTCTGTACACACACACAGAGGGGAAAGTTCTACAATGAAGCTTACCAACCTGATTGCACGTAATTGTGTTCTGTAGTGAAAGTAGGCTATCCTGAGTTCCCCATGCTCTTCAGGGTTAATCGGTGTAGGATTCCTCACATAGAAAATTTTACTTTTTGATTTGGGAATCCAGCGTGGCTTGATTCCTCTCACAGACTGAATGAGCGGTGCTGGCAGATTAAGCCCTTCCTCGATTCTTGAAACAATGTGTCTAGTGTTTCGTAAACAAAACATCGTGGGGGGAAATGACTAGTCTAAAATCAAGAAATGAAAGTTGTTTTCAGCAATGATGATGAACTACACACGTCCTCGGTAGGCCTAAAGGTCAAGCCCAATCATCGACTTCCTTTGAGGCTAAGCGCCAATCAGAATTACTGTTTCAATTCTTTTAAAGATGGCGGCGCCCATGGTTGTGTCGTGAATGAAGCGAAATCGGGATACCACGAGGCGTAACCGTTGCTCAACTGCTTCATTTTCTTGTCTAATCTCCATTTGTAGTATATTGACTAACTAATATATTTTACTGCTTGACTAAAAATGGACGTTGCAAAGTCAGTTGCTGCTAGAAGTAGAACAGTGATTTTATCAACTTTATTACTAGCTGGTGGTAAGTTTTTATTTTTTGTTCTCAGTCTTGAAAACTCTCCTGAGGAGTTCTAGTCTGAGTCTGACTCTTCTTCAACTTCTTCTTCTTCTTCTTCTCTTTAGTGCCCACAATCAACGGGCTGATTTTATGGCACTTCGGTGAAGGTGTCGAAGAAGTCGGTCACAAACGAGAAAGAGAGAAAGAAAAAATAAGCAAAAAAAAATTCTAGAGGGCAAAAGGCTAAACAGCCTAGTCTTCTTCTTCTTCTTCTTGCATATAGCATCCTCCATCAACAATTTGATGATTTTGACGCTTACGATGTGGGGGGTTACCAACTAATCAGTAGACTTGTGTGAAGGACTAGCTGCCCAGATGATCAGCTCAATGCGGGATTGAATGGGAGGGGGCAAGAGGGGGGTGGGCATGATTTGGGGGAGAGGCCCGGACAGGGGGTATGGAGTTGACTCCGTTGAGACAACGAAAAGGTGGGAAGGACAGGGGGAGGGAGGGAGGAATGGGGGGGGGGGGAGGGGAGGGGGCTCAGATCCGGGATTTGAATTCCTCCACCGAGGCTGATGATATTGCCTCAGGTGGAAGAGAGTTCCACTCACTCACAGCCCTGGAAAAGAAAGTACTTTCTGTAATTTGTTTTACAAGCAGGAAGTAGGTAGGCTGATGAGTGAGTCTGTCGTGATGGAGGATGGGGGACTGGCTGGTGTGGGGTGTTGATGGCCACCTCTCCATGGTGGAACTTGAAGAAGGTGGCCAGCCTAGTGAAGCGTCGCCTGTCCTTGAGTGGAGGCCACTGCAGCTGGGTCAACACCACGCTGGATGTTTGGCGGTGGCGATTTGGCCCATCTAGCTGCGCGGCGCTGGACCCTCTCAATCTTGCTGGTGGTTTTGGCTGTATGAGGGTCTCAGACAGGAGTGGTGTACTCAAGGGTAGGACGAACTAAGGCTTTGTAGGCAGTTTCCTTGACAGAGATGGAGCCTATCTTCAAATTTCGTCGGAGGAAGCCTGAAATCTTGTTAGCCTTGTTTACAGTGTTGATGTGGGTGTCCCATGACAGATCTTGGGTGATTGTGATACCCAGGTACTTGACTTCTTCTGCTGTCTGTAGTCTCTGGCTGTGAAGGTGCAGTGCCGGCTTGAGGGGTCTTTTTCTGGATACGTGCATAGTTTGGCACTTTTCGGGATGGAACTTCATCCTCCACTTTTCTTCCCAGTCAGCTATGTAGTCCAAATCTTGCTGAAGAGAGGCCTGGTCTCTCTGAGACTCCATGGTCTTATGGCACAGGGTGTCATCAGCAAAGAGCCTGGAGGTTGAGGACAGTTTTTCAGGGAGATAATTTATGTAGAGCAGGAAAAGGGTAGGTCCTAACACTGAGCCCTGGAGGACTCCCGACTCTACTGGGATCATTTCTGATTTGGCGCTGTCCACAACCACCGCTTGCTTGTCCGTGAGGAAGTTGCTGATCCAGGACAGGAGTTGATCTGCCCGGTGATGTCATACATGTCGGAGCTTGTAGACCAGCAGGGAGTGGTTGACTTTATCGAATGCCTTGGAGAAATCCATCACCAAGACGTCCGTCTGCTTGCCTCTCTCCATGTTGTAAGTGAGCTCGTCCACAAGCCCGAGAAGCTGGCTTTCACAAGAACGGCCTTTCCTGAAACCATGCTGCTCCTCCCTCAGGATTTTGTTTGCCTCTGCGAAACCCATTATCTTGCTGACCAGGATGTGCTCGAGGATTTTGCAGGGCACGCTGGTAAGTGAGATGGGACGGTAATTTTCCGGTCTGTGCCTTCCACCCTTTTTGAATATAGGCGTCACATTTGCCATCTAATCTTCCAGTCCTCTGGTACAATGCTGGTGTTCACTGAAGACTGGTAGAGGAGCGTCAGGGCAGGAGCAAGCTCATCTGCTAACTCTTTCAGCAGTCTGGGGCTGATTCCATCCAGGCCTGGCGCTTTGCTGGGGTCCAGTTCTTTTAGAAGTTTCTTGACACCTGGCAGTGAAATGATGACTGAGTGGCAATTAGGGCCTCAGGGAGTTGGGTCCAGACCAGTCCATTCCTTAAAGTCTTGACCAGAGCATGGAGTGTTGCTGCTGAAGGCTGAGCGAGACTGGGTGTTGAGAGTTTCAGGTTTGTCCTTGGCGTCAGTAACCAGCTTGCCGTCCACTTTTAATGGGGAAACGTTGGCCGCTTCTGTTCTCTGAGCCTTGATGTAAGTCCTAAAGGACTTCTTGGGTTTAGGGCTGGTTTTGGTGGTGTCTGTTACCAGGTTTTCGGTGAAGGTCCATTAGACTCATCGCAGTCTTCTTTGGATGTGCCGCTTCAACACTTTGACTTGAAGTCGGTGGTGGACGCTTTCATCTCCCGTCTTCTTCCACTGCTTGTAGAGACGGTCTCTCTGCCTGATCAGCTTTTTGGTCTCAATGTTGACCCAGGGCTTGCTATTTTTCGGTGTGAGAGTGATGTGTGGCACAAATGAACTGACAGCCGAGTGGAGGCCTTCTTTCAGATGGGTCCAAATAACTTCAGTGTTGCTATTTGCACTGTAGGTGGTGGTACCATTTATGTTATGCTATGCTAAATTTTTTTTTAAAATCTAACGAGCTACTTTGGACTCAGCCGTCAGGGCATGTTTACCATGAATGATGATCCCAACAGGGTGTTTTGACTCTTTTGGAACACGTTTTTTTGAACTACCTCACAGAGCTTGTTTCAGTCCCTGATGGTCCTGTGGAAAATTGAGCTCCGTCTGTATTTAGTTCATAGTTTGACATTGAATGGCACATAGTTGTTGACTGTGCCCACTTCACTGGTGGCTTCGGAGCTGGTTGGATCCTGCTGTTGCTGACCTTGACGGTGCCGTGTTGGATCTTGTGTAGCAACTAGCATTGTCAGACATGCAGCCTTCCTGCGGTGTTCGAGAGTGGGCCAACCCAAGCGTTCCAGCATGTTACCTACACTTGAGGTGCTGCAGTAGTGGTTGAGGACAAAGCCAGATGCCCTTCTCTGTATAGCTTCGATCTTGTCCACAAGCCTCTTTGTGTACAGATTCCAAACAGAACTGGCATACTCAATCAGCTGTCTGACCAGGGTCAATTGTGCTCGCTCCTTCAGTTCTGTTGCTTGAGCTGATCTTTAGATTGCACTGCAGGAACCCGAGCATTCTGTTTGCCTTAAACTTCGTCTGGTTGAAGATTCTGCTGCACTTGGGGTGTGTGTGTGTGCGTGCGTGCATGCATGCGTGCGGGCGTGTGTGTGTGTTGTGTTGTGTGTTGTGTGTGTGGTGCGTTGTTGTTCTTCAGCTTAACGTCCTTCCACTAAAAGTGATTCAGACGAATCTGTGTGTGTGTGTGTGTGTGTGTGTGTGTGTGTGTGTGTGTGTGTGTGTGTGTGTGTGTCCGTATGTGTGTGTGTGTGTGTGTGTACGTGCGTGCGTGTGTGTGCGTGTGCGTGTGCGTGTGTGTGTGTACGTGCGTGCGTGTGTGTGTGCGTGTGCGTGTGCACGCGTGTGTGTGTGACCGTGTGTGTGTGTGTGTGTGTGTGTCCGTATGTGTGTGTGTGTACGTGCGTGTGTGTGTGTGCGTATGCGTGCGTGTGTGTGTGTGTGTGTCCGTATGTGTGTGTGCGTGTGCGTGTGCGTGTGTGTGTGCGTGCGTGCGTGCGTGTGTATTTTGCTTTGTACATGTGTTGTTGCTGGTTTCTGTCATTCGTAAATACTATTTTTGTTGTCTACTTGTTGATGACCATTAATTTGTTGATTGTAAAGCGCTTTGGGCTCATTTGAGGTAAAGCGCTATATAAATGTACTACTACTACTACTACTACTACTACTACTACTACTACTACTACTACTACTACTACCACTACTATTATTATTATTATTATTACTATTATTATTATCATTATCATCATTATTATTTTGGTTGTTTTATGCTTGGGGGAAATAAGAAAATCTCTTTTTAGGACAGAAAACTACAAAAGTAAACTCCTACAACAAAAACAAATGCAGCAAATAAATTAAATTAAGACTGTGGTATTGTGTTACGGGTTGTTGTTTTTTGCTTGGGAAAAGATGAACATCTCGTATTTATTTCACTAAATTTGTTAGGAGGGTTTTCAACAAAACAAACCTGTACAAAAAAGTACAACTTATACAACCAAAAATTGCGTGTGGTGCGTGTGCGTGTGTGTGTGTGTGTGTGTGTGTGTGTGTGTGTGTGTGTGTGTGTGTGTGTGTGTGTGTGTGTGTGTGTGTTATGAATATGAGAATTGTAAAACTAAGACTAGTAAATGTGGCCTTTGATGTGGCCTTGGTGTTCTAGCCTATGTCAATTGGTCTGACACAGCCTTAAGGCAAGGTGATCATTGGATATCTTTTCCTGAACATTACACAAGTAGCAAGGATCAAATATTTTATGTATGATTATATTACATGCATTTTTATGATAGACTGTGTATACTGTGTTAGACCTGTGCATACAATGCCTTGATACTTTTGCAATCAAACTGCTTATTGTTCTTGTACAAATCACTTGTGCTTTTTGTTTTTTCAGGTATTGGATTATGGCTGTGGTTAAAGCGCAGAAAACGACACATTTATTCTGGCGTAATTGCAAGGGCCGTTGTAACCAGATATGTTCATGAAATATGTGTAGTTTCAACAATAGAAGAATGGGAGCTGTGTGTTCATCGGCTTCAACAGGATACTGAAAAATCCAAGGTAACTTCTGATATTTTCTAATGAAGGGATATTAATGATAATGTATGACATTATGTATTTTTGATTTGAATGTAGTGAGTCTTAATAACTCTTATATGTATATATATATGCTAACTTATTTGTGTTTTATTCATTATTGTGGTAGTAGTAGTAGAGTAGTAGTAGTAGTAGTAGTAGTAGTAGTAGTAGTAGTGGTAGGGACAAAATAAGCTGTTAAGCTTTTTATATAGTCCCATCGTATACATAAAGTATTACAATGAAAATGTGGTCAAGGTGTATTACGGTAAATTTTCCTAATTAAAAAAAAAATCAATTGTCAAAGCTTCTAAACATATTTAAATATTTTGGAGAGTCATCCAAACGATTTTTGAATGTGTTACTGTTAGTATTAGGTGCACATTTTAGAAGATTAATAGGTAACTCATTCCAGAAGTTAGCAACACGGATGCTGACATTTTTTTTCTTATAATTATTAGTATTAAACCTTTTAATACAAACTTTACCATATATATGCATTCCTTTGAGCTCCCTGCAAAGGGAGTAAAGCGCTATATAAATGTTCATTCTTATTATTCTTATTATTATTACGATCACATCACTCCGGTTCTTCGTTCCCTACATTGGCTCCCAGTTCAATCACGTATTGACTACAAAATTCTCCTCCTTGCCTTCAAGTCACTGAATGATCAAGCTCCCCAGTATCTCTCTGATCTTCTTCATCTGTATGTCCCAGCTCGCCAACTACGTTCGTCTTCTGATTCTCGTCTCCTTTCCATTCCCTCCATCCGTCTCAAATCTGCTGGCCAACGTTCTTTTTCTTGTCAAGCACCATCTCTGTGGAATTCTCTGCCTTCTCCTCTCCGACACTCCAACTCAGTCTCCTCATTCAAAACCTCTCTTAAAACCCATCTTTTTCCTGCTGCGCCCTAAATATTTGATCAGTTGTCTATCGTTGTGTGCACGTGAGGGAAGATTGATTTAAGAGGTTTGTGCTGTGTTTTGTGGTGCGTGTGTGTGTGTGTGTGTGTGTGTGTGTGTGTGTGTGTGTGTGTGTGTGTGTGTGTGTGTGTGTGTGTGTGTGTGTGTGTGTGTGTGTGTGTGTGTGTGTGTGTGTGTGTGTGTGTGTGTGTGTGTGTGTGTGTGTGTGTGTGTGTGAGTATGAATGTGTGCTTGTGTGTATTGTGGTTTTGTGGGTTGTGTGTGCACGCATGTGTGTGTTTGTGTGCGTGTCTGTGTGTCTGTCTGCGTGCGTACGTTGTGTGTGAGGGTGTTTGTGTATGCGTGTTGGTGTATGTGGTCAGTCCATGCGGCTCAGTTGCTGTGGCTTACCGAATGGGGTATGAATGAGTTGGCGTCAATAATTGTGTGTTTATGTGTGTGTGTTTGTGTGTTTGTGTGTGTGTGCGTGTGCGTGTGCGTGTGCGTGTGCGTGTGCGTGTGCGTGTGTGTTAGAGAGAGAGAGATAGTTGCTTTGTATATGCACTGTTGGTGGTTGGTGTCACTCTTGAATGTTTTTTTTTTTTTTTTTTTTTTTTTTTTTTGTTATCTGTTGATGAATAATTGATTGTAAAGCGCTTTGGGCTCATCTGAGGTAAAGCGCTATATAAATGTACTGTTATTATTATTATTATTATTATTGACTGTGCCATTGATGCCAGTCACTTTAACTTATGTCTGTGATGGATTATTACAAGATCATAATGATAATTCATGTTCATGTTACCTGTTACCAGGCAGATCTCTTTAAGTTTAACATATTGACAGGTGCTGTGGTTATGTTGTATGTGCTTTCCTTGTGTGTGTGTGTGTGTGTGTGTGTGTGTGTGTGTGTGTGTGTGTAATTTTGAAGGAAAGTAATGTCAGATGTGGTTTAAATGTTAAAAAAAAATGATGCCAAGGCAAAAATGGTCACTTCAAAGAAAAAAAAGCACACACGGAAGAACAAAACTGATTATAGATTAGAATATATATTAAATTTTGCACAGCATCCTATTTGGTTTGGCAAACATATTACATACAAACATTTCTTAAAACTCAAATACATTTTTTATTTGAATGGAACTCAATTTATTTGCTGTTTGTTTTTATCTCTATAGATCAATCAGTGATTGCTCTCTGTGCGTTTGTTAGTACTTGATTACTGTACTTTGGTTGAAGAAAAGTAACAATATACATGTATACATTATGCATTAAGTCTGACTGACTTTGTGAACAGATACTTGAACTCTGACTTTGTGAACAGATACTTGAACTCTGACTTTGTGAACAGATACTTGAACTCTGACTTTGTGAACAGATACTTGAACTCTGACTTTGTGAACAGATACTTGAACTCTGACTTTGTGAACAGATACTTGGTATGGACTGTGAGTGGGTGATGAAGCACCCGGTAGCCTTGCTGCAGTTAGCGTCATCGTCAGGTTTCTGTGTACTGGTCAGGCTCTGCAATCTGAGACCTGCCACCATTCCGCAGTCTTTGAAGGACCTGTTGGCTGACAGGAGGTATGGAGTGTGTATGTGTGAGTATGTGTGTGTGTGTGAGTGTGTGTGTGTGCGTGTGCGTGTGCGTGTGTGTGTGTGTGAATGCATAGCTTCTATTTTGTATAAATAGAGAGTGATGCATGTGTGTGTGTGTGTCAAGTCAAGTCAAAATTATCTCTGTGTGTGTGTGTGTGTGTGTGTGTGTGTGTGTGTGTGTGTGTGTGTGTGTGTGTGTGAGAAAGCATAGCTTCTGTTTTAAAAAAAAGAAGAGAGTGTTAGTGTGTGTGTGTGTGTGTGTGTGTGAATGCATAACTTCTATTTTTAAAAAAAAGAGAGATATGTGTGTGTGTGTGTCACTGTATGTGTGTGTGTGTGTGTCTTCGCATTACATATTCACGTGTATTTCATTTATCTGTGCAGTAAGTTAATGTTTCAGTGATTTGTCTTTTCTTTCTTTTACATACAAGATCTGTAATAGTGTGCTGGTTGACTGAAAACAATATGTGCGATTCAACAGTCTGGCTATTACTAGTATTAGTCAGGTCGCGGATAATATAAATTATATACGGTGGCAGTGCTTAATTTTGTTAAAAGTTGTCTACTTCATTGTCAAGTGAACAACGAATGGCAAGAAAATTGAAATCTACAGTACGGTACCACTGATGGAACATTTCATGTGCATAATTATGTATTACATTTACAGGCAATAATAAGGTTAAGGAACTCTTATCTGACTATTTGATCTGCTATTTTCCAGTGAACAATATGTGGTTTTATAATAGACACTTTTACAGGGAGGAGATGTGTGTGTGTGTGTGTGTGTGTGTGTGTGTGTGTGTGTGTGTGTGAGGATAGCAGGGAGGAGTAGTTAGTGGATTGGATCAGACAGACCAGTCCATTTCTTTAAGATAATTAACTGTTTGCAGTTTGGTTTTTCTTTCGTTTTGCAGTTTTACTTCACTTCAGTCACCATTTAACACCTTCATTTAAGCTGGGGTTTTTTTTTAGGATAGTGTGTTTGATGTAATATTATACTAGTCATTTGAGTTGTGTTTATTTAACTTGCATTATTATATCCACAGCATTTTAAAGCTGGGTGTTGCTGTGAACGATGATGCCAAGAAGCTGATGCGTGACTACGGGCTCACAGTGAACGGCTGTGTGGATCTTCGACACATTCTTCAAAGGGTTCGAGGCATTTACAAATGGTAAGTTTCATGGAAAGGCAAGTCTATAACTATTGGGTAGTTTTAAGAGAAACATTGTGTTTTGCTGTGCGAATTTACTGACTTACACTCGGAAGACTGTTCTCTTCGTTTGTCTGGGTCTGTTCAACACTGGTATGAAAGGATACAAACAGTTCTGACCAGTCATATTAATCATAGACCTACTTCATATCATTTGTACCATTGACATGGATAAAACAACATGGCAGGATTTTGGCTTTGTTATTTATCAGGAAACCCTGAATTTGCAATATTTTATTGAAGAATAATTACACTGAAATCAGAAAAAAACCCTTGTTTTTTTGTTTGTTTAAAAAAGATGAGAGCTGTCTCTAAATGCTTTGATTTTATTAGTAAAAAGTGTACGGAGAAACTTCAACTTCGGGGGGCTTTGCCCCCTGACCCCCACAAACAACTCTGCCCCTTGACCCCTCCAAGGCAGCCTGCCAGAACCCAGGCCTTCCTGTTTTTCACTTTGTCCAGGTTTCTCCCTTGCAGTGTTGCATTGATTCTTTTCATTCATCACAAAACCGCAAAATCCTATTGAT
>JAGGCT020000960.1:55000-75000 GCA_017654935.2 Phymorhynchus buccinoides
TTTTTACCCACATCGCTACACTGCTTTCTCCGCCATTCTTGAATGAAACATCCGGAGTAGTGCGGCTTGAATTAGCGCAGAGAAATTTTGCGAGATCGGACCCTCGCGAGATTGACATTGGCTAACAACAGTGGTACCCCAGCTGTGCGTCGGCTCGAACTGAGGCTGAGAAGGATAGATATACGTTTTTGCGACTGATAATTGTCAGAATGTGTTGCATCGGTCGTAAAATTAACAAGATTTACGGCCGTAAAACGCGTTAGAGGGGGAGTCGTAAATGAGGAGGCAAGTTTTGAAGAAAAACGATCCGTCATTCATATTTCGGTCTTAAAAGAGGGGAGGTCGTAAATCAGAGGGCCGTTTGTGAGGGGGTCGACTGTATTATCAATGACTTAATCATATCTTTTTTGCTGTGGCTGTCAAGGGATCAATGAAACTAAAGATTTCAACAGGTGTTGTAAAGTGTGCAATTAATAGGGCAATAACCTTGGGCAGTTCAAAGTTGTACGATAGACTTGACTAGTGTTTTAATACATATTTGCCTGCATGTTTTACCTGTAATTGCGTGAACTCTCTCATTCAAAGCCTTAATTGAAGTGCAAGGTTGTTCGCCTTCGGCAAATGGTCTATTTAAGCACTGGGAAATATGATGTCAGTGTTCAGAAGAAAAACAGCACACAAAACATGCTGTAATTAAAGCATGCATCATATAGAGTAACTAACAGCTCTGCGCGTTGGTTGGGTCCATGCGTATCCCCCCCCCCCCTTGAAATCGTAGAGATTACATAGAAATTACGTCATGCTTGCGTAATCTTTTCCAATGCCTTAAGGGGTACGCAACCCTCCTTAGTACTCTCTATCCAATAATCTGAAGTTATGACACATGCAGGGCAACCCCAAACACGTGAAGAAGAGTGAGAGGAAAGAGAACGGGGAAATGTACAGCCGACGGTCTCGCCCCCTGTGGGACAACTGTGAGCTCCTGGCCCCTGACGGGCAACTACTCTGTACCTGTGATTCACGCAAGGCGGCCTGGTACATCAGTAAAGGCTTAGGAGGTTAGTGCCTTGTTAGGTGACAGAGTGCTTATAGAATACTTCACTTCCAGCATCAATCGTACTAGGGATTTAAATTGGTGCTAGTGTGTGTGTGTATTTGTGTGTGCATGCGTGCGTGCGTGTGTGTGTGTGCGTGTGTGTGTGCGCATGCGTGTGTATGTGCGCGCGCGCGCGCGCGCGCGTGTGTGTGTGTGTGTGTGTGTGTGTGTGTGTGTGTGTGTGTGTGTAAGATAAAAAAAATCTAATCTGAAATATAATGTAGTAGTCACTGTTTTGCTCTGTGTGTGTGTGTGTGTATAAGAAAAAAACCCTCTTAATCTTAAATATAATGTCATAGTCACTTTTTTGCTGTCCATCGTTTTGACAAACAATTTACTTTTTCTGGCCCCCTCTTTAAGACTGCATAATATGATGGTGTTAGAAATAGACCCATTAAAGTACAATATTGAAATGCAATTAACACCAAATTCATGCTTTTCTGTCATGATCAAAGTGGTTCTGAACTTTTTCGCAATACTTTGCGAGTATAGTCGCAAACTCAAGTTTACCGTTGCTGATGCGTTGCGAGAATGATAGCAGCAAGCACATCTTCCCCGAGGATGCGTTGCAGGCATACTCGCAATGGCTCTTCTAAAAGTAAAACAAAATACATAATACTGATTTGGCTTTCCAACTTTTAATCACTGAAATGTTGAAAGATAAATCTAAACCACTGTATAAAGATAAAGTCACTGCAATATTAACATTTTTATGGATAATTTATTGAAAAGGGCCAAAATCGGGTGTCCTGAAGGTATTTTCATGCCTTGACTACAGTGTATGGTAGGCAGGCACATGGGGCAGCAAAAGGGGATGAGTTGAAAGTGTTAGCCCTTTCACCACCAATTTATGCACCACAATGGTTTAACACCCATGTCACTAAAAGACATCAAATCAGGGCCTGTTATATGAAGAAAGTATTTTCTTATTTTTTGGAAGTAATGATGGGCCTAATGTACATGCCGCAGAGGAATTCCCAATATTGCAGATACATTTTTTTCTACCCAGTTACGTTTAATGGTATTTTTTGGCGGAAAAAATGTCTGGCAGCGAAAGGGTTAATAAGCACAGTACCATCTTTTTATTCTGCTGACCGCTGCCTCTTTTGCAGACAAGGTGTCCAGCGACCCTCTTGTGGTGAAGCTGACGTTCGAACCCTCTGGGCGGCCCAAGTGTGAGCGCAACTACTACCTGCAGCAGAAGGACAACATGTGTGTGGTGTGTGGCGCTACGGAGAGCTACGCCCGCAAGTTCATCGTGCCTCAAGAGTACAGAAAGTGAGGGACAGAACAGCAGTGTGCAACTGTGCTAAAAGTGATGAACCAGTATATCTGAAAGGGTTTCCATGTCGTTTTACTCTTAATGTGAGGGTCCTAATGAGGATTTTAAATTTTCAAAGAAGGGCTAGCTTAGAAAACGTCTGTGGCATGAAAGAATCCAATCCATGTAAACTAACTTGATTTTGTATTTAAAGTACAAATGTGGTGTATGTTACAGTAACATATCTTTACAGATCAGTTTGGTATACCGCGATGATGTGCTAATATATATTTGACATATGCATCAGAATGTATGAAGCAGTATTTTTGTGTATGATTGAATGACAATGGATTGGGGAGGGGAGGCAAAAGGGAGTGGTTGTGGGGGAGGATAGGATAACATTTGTCCTAGACAGCTTTGAGAGCCTGAGCTTTGCTGTTGTGTGTTTATGTAGGTACCTTGTGTGTTTGTTTTAGGTACTTCCTGTGTTTATGTAGGTACTTGGTGTGTTTGATTTAGGTACTTGGTGTGTTTGATTTAGGTACTTGGTGTGTTTGATTTAGGTACTTCCTGTGTTTATTTAGGTACTTGGTGTGTTTAGGTACTTGGTGTGTTTATTTAGGTACTTGGTGTGTTTGATTTAGGTACTTGGTGTGTTTGATTTAGGTACTTGGTGTGTTTGATTTAGGTACTTGGTGTGTTTGATTTAGGTACTTGGTGTGTTTGATTTAGGTACTTCCTGTGTTTGATTTAGGTACTTCGTGTGTTTGATTTAGGTACTTGGTGTGTTTGATTTAGGTACTTGGTGTGCTTATTTTAGGTACTTGGTGTGTTTCATTTAGGTACTTGGTGTGTTTCATTTAGGTACTTGGTGTGTTTGATTTAGGTACTTCCTGTGTTTATGTAGGTACTTGGTGTGTTTATTTTAGGTACTCCATGTTTTTTTGGGGGTACTTGGTGTGTTTATTTAGGTACTTGCTGTGTTTGATTTAGGTACTTCCCCTTGTTGCTGAAGGAGCACACGTCTCACGACGTGCTGCTGATGTGTCCGGCGTGTCACCGCCGCAGCTCTGACCACGACGGTCTGCTGCGCCAACAGCTGGCCCAGGAGTGCCAGGCCCCACTCAACTCGGGGGACAACAGCAACGTCTACCAGGACCATGACCTGCAGCAGGTCAAGTCCGCCGCCAGGTCAGTGCACCCTTCTCTCTGCAGCACTCGGGGGACAACAGCAACGTCTACCAGGACCACGACCTGCAGCAGGTCAAGTCCGCCGCCAGGTCAGTGCACCCTTCTCTCCGCTGCTGAGGAGGACAACAGGTGTTGATGCAATCCACCAGCTCAACAGACACCAGCAAACAACCCTCTTCCGGCTGAGGACTGGCCACTGCAGACTGCTGAGCCACCTCAATCGACTCAAAATCACCCATACCGATGAATGTCCATGTGGTTCAGGATCCCAGACTCCTGAACACATACTACAACACTGCCCAACACATGATGCTCTACGACGCCAAACCTGGCCAGGGGGGGTGGAGCTGCAGGTGCAGCTTTGGGGCAGCCGCACCGACCTGGAGAAGACAGTGGACTTCGTCATGGCAACCAATTTGAAAGTCTGACGCTGCCAGCTACATCGAACGCTGAAGAAGAAGATATGTTGTTACATTTTGATATAGTCTCTTCTGTTGTTTACCCAAAGTTGAGATCAGATTTTGATCACCTTCTTGCTGGGCGTTGTCACTCTGGAAGTAAGTGCAAGGGAAGTAAATTCACCAGTTTGTTAATACCAACATTTGCCTCCCTTTGCATCATGTCTTTCATGAATAACATCCCCAGACTGAATGGATGTACCACTTCAACCTTTCACAGCGACAGACCTGTATTTGAAAAAAAAAGTTATTTTAATTTATTCTGAATTTCTCCCTTTCTTTTGTATTAGAGACTTACATTTTATACTTTACTTCTGATGTCTGTTCTGTCCTACATTGTTATGTTTGATCGGTGTAGGATTTGAAATTCACATCTAAAATTTGATGAAAATGGAAAAGTATCATGGGCATGACTCCGTGATAGACACAAATTCTGAAAGCTTTGCTTTTGGGAGAAGTGAAAATTTAGAGAACTCAAGCTTGTTGGTGGGAGGGATTTTGCGAAGTGTTTCTTAATTTTGCTGGTAGCAATGAAACTTTTGTTGTGATTGTTTCTTACCAGCTCTTTAGCTTTTTTTTTATACTCCCAGTTCCATAAGAATGAGATAGAGAGAAACGTCTGAACTAGGAGTCTGTTTATATGGCTTTGGTATCTTGTTTCCTTTTCTGTGCAGGGCTCTGAAACTGAATCGGGACAAGATCCCAGAGCAGAGGGTGCAGGAGCTGGAGAGAAGGCTGATGGACTACTATGGCGTGCCGGAGATCACCCCTGAACTGATCGAACAGTCCACTAATCTGGACATCAGGTCGGGGACACTAGTTTCATTTTATCTTACAACATCTGGAAACGTTTCCAATGGAAAGGGCTACTATCTCTAGTCGTGAAAATATATCAAAAGCGTAAAATAAAGTTTGAGGAAAGTATAGATGGGTTTTACTCTGAGTATTTTTTCTTTTGATTTGATTTAAATCAGTTTGCCATTGCTGATACAAAATACATGTTGACCCCTACATTTTTGTGGCTAGCTTAATATAAGATCTTGTGTCACACAAGTTCTGTTAGTGTAATCAGTCACACTTGAAAGGAACATGGCTATTTCCTCTTGCTTTGTTCTGACCCAGAATCAACTGATGCATGGGTGCTACTCTTTCATTTTACACTGATTTCAATATTTTTAATTTTGCCAGAAACTGAACTTCAGGGTTTTTTTTAATTCATCAAAAAACAATTGGACTACAAGCGATTTGGGGCATTTTGAATTTAGTTCTATCTTGGAAGATTACAAAGGCAGTGTAATAATTTTACAAGGCTTAATCTAACTCTGTCTCTATCATTTTAACTGTCTGTCTGTTTCGTTATATCTCTCTTGAAATAGATTATGCTTCTACTTGTTGGGATCTTGCTAGCGAAAACTGCTTAAAGCCACTGAAAAGACTCTACAAACGTGCTCTAAAAATTGTTCTTCTTAAGCCATCTTCACTTCAAAATAGCGATTATAAGAAACTAGGCATTCTTCCATTAGACTACAAATTTTACCTCAACAAAGCTATTTTCATGTACAAAATTGTGAATAAACTGACACCGGCCTATCTATGCAAACGATTTCCTATTACTAACATTCGTAGCAAAAATATAATTTATATTCCTCGCCCTAGAACAAACCTGTTTATGACCTCCCTTACATACTCCGGTAGCAAATTATGGAATGAATTAGAAAATTGCAATAAAAACCTAATAAGTGTCTCATCCTTTAAAAGAACATATCACAAACACCTCTTAGAAAAGTTTTAAGCTATTAACTTCCTAGAAATATTCGCTGTTTGTTTAGAAATAATAATGACTTTGCGTAAATATAATGTTTCTCTATAACGTGGGGTTAATAATAATAATAATAATAATGGGAATTTATATAGCGCTCTTTCTCACATGAGCTCAGTGCGCTTTACATTGATAACAAGAACATTAAATTTAAAGACAAACAAATAATTAATCATTAGAAAGTAAAATAAACACGATGCCTACACACAACGTTCTCTTACTTCCTTACTCACACACACACACATTAGTGTATAGTATTCTATCATTGGACCATGAGCGTATTTGCACATGTGTGTTCGAACAGACCACGAGAGACTAGGTATGCATGTTTTGGTATAGTTATAGGATATGCTGTATGTTTTGTGTGTGTGCGAGTACGTGAACGAGCTCTTCGTTTGAGCTTGAATTTTTTTGGCATATTCTTCAATTTACTGTGAACATGCTGTTATTTTCTATTCTTGTTATGCATTTTTTACTTTCTTTTGTTTTCCTTTTCTTGTTATTTGGCTTTTCTTTTTTCCCTCGAGGGCATGGTGTAAAGAAGCTTGAGCTTATCCGTTTACCCTCATTAAACATTCGTATTCGTATTCGTATTCTCTTAAGTTGCCCCCCTGAATTGTCCGACGGGGCTCTGCCCCTGTACCCTGTCAGGGCCATGCGTCCCTGGACCCCTGTCTTTCAGTTTTTTAAGTTTTGGGGAGTTGCACCCATGCAGATGCATGTTAACCCTTTCACCACCAAAGTCGCATTTTAGCACCACAGTGATTAACACCTATGTCACTAAAAGGCATCAAATTGGGGTCTGTTATCCAAAGACCCTATTGTCTCAGTTTGGGGAAGTAAGGATAGACCTTATTTTATATATTTCACGGAAGAATCCCCAATACTGCAGATGGATTTTGTTCTCTACCCAGGTTAATTTAATGTACATTTTTGGCTGAAATATGGCTGGCGGTGAAAGGGTGAAAAGGAAACAAGTGTTTGCAATTGATTTTCAGGATGAATGGGAACAGTGGACTTTTTTTTTAGTTAGCTGTGGAAAAGTGATGGTAAAGTTTTTGAAGGCTTCATATTAATATTATAAATAATAGGCAAAACATTTCTACTCACATTGTGAAAAAGCTGACATACCTCTCTAAAACAAAATTTCTCCTTTAACTTGAGAAATACTTTGCTAAAAAAATTATTAAATAGTGAATTATATATAAAATGGTTCAAGATAGTTTACATTAAATTTTGCACAAATGTAGTCAGTTTAAAAAAAATTTGTTGTGCAGATTGAAGTTGAGTAAAGTTGAATTTTGTTTACAGTTTGTTAGATTTTTGCACATTTTATACATGTTATTGGCTTATTAGAACAGTTATTGTTATTGGCTTATTAGAACAGTCTTGTGTGTCTGCCTGCAACTGCTTAATCGTTGTACTTGTTTTAAGAATTTGTTTGCTTTGTTCATTATTTTCTGTTTTGTTCTTTCTTTGTTTTCATTCCTTCTTTATTTTTTTTATTTTTCTTTGATTGATTGATTTCTTCTTCTTTTTCGTCGATCACTCAGACAGTTTTCCGTCATATGAGTGCGCCTAACTAAGAAATAGTTAGGCCCAGCATGTCCGTCTTCAGCTGGAGAAAATCTTCGTAAGTGTTTTTAGAACAAAGGCAGGAGTCTGGACCAGTATTCAGAAAGATAGTAGATGACATTAAGCAAAGGGGAAGGGCAGAGTCAAAGAGTGACAGATTACAGGAAGCTACAAGCACAGAACTTCCAGAAGGTAGGACAACTATTCGTATTAAAGACCCCCCCCCCCCCCCCCCCCCCCCCCCCCCTGAGGGACTGATTGATTTACTTCTTGATCTTTTGTTTTGTTTATTCATTGTTTTATTGTTTGCATGGGTGCAACTTTTCTGGTATACAAGGATTTCCTGTTTTTGAATTTTACCAGAATAGAAACTTCATTTTATTTAAGATTTGTCAAACAAGATCTTTGTGTGTCTACTGTATTTTTCAAACACTTTGAAATAAGCATTTGAATAAATTGTGGAAAAACAAACTGAAATATCTTCATAAATCAATTTTTGCTTCAGCTGCAGGGGGACATTACCCTTAGACCCCGCCCATTCAGGTTTTTTCGTTTTGTGTAGTTGCACCCATGTGTGTGTTATTTGCTTATGTATTAATTATTTACTTATGTATGTATTTAATCATTGGTTATCAGACAGACCAGGGAGAGCTACATCAACCACGGCAAGCAGGTGGTGAAGCACATGGCGGAGCACAGCAGTCTGATCCAGTTCCAGGCCCGGTGGCGCCGCCACTTCATCCACACCATGGACCCCCAGCACCTGCCTGCATTCTGGTCCGTCAACTACGTCCCCGAGAACTGGACAGAGGAGGGGGAGGAGGAGGAGGTCCAGTTTGTCGGCGAAGTCCACTTAGAGGAGGGGGAGGAGGAGGAGATCCAGTTTGTCGGCAAAGTCCACTTAGAGGAGGGGGAGGAGAGTGAGGATGGGGATGATGATGACGAGGAGGATGAGGAGGATGACTTTGATACTGAAGACAGTCAGGAGGTGGAAGAGATTTAGGGGATAACTGTATTGTGTACAGAAGAGTGTGTGTGTGTGTGTGTGTGTGTCTGAGTGTGTGTGTGTGTGTGTGTGTGTGAGTGTGTTGTGTGTGTGTGTGAGTGCGTGTGTGTGTGTGTGTCAAGTCAAGTCAAGTCAAGTCAAAATGATCTTTATTGAGGATAAGCTTGACAGCTTTTTTTCATCCTGTCCTCAGAATGAAAAGTAATACGAAAGCAACTCGAAAAATAACTCAACATGCTAAACAAAACATTCCAAACTACTAAGCATTAGCCTAATAATATAACGCATTGAAATAACTATTGAGAGAGAGAGAGAGAGAGAGAGAGAGAGAGAGAGAGAGAGAGAGAGAGAATAAATGAATGGGAGATTGAAGTGAATGTGGTTGTCCCTTCCCCATTTCATTTCCTCCCCATCACCCATATTAACAAATGTCCCAGACATTGTATGTGTGTGTGTGTGTGTGTGTGTGTGTGTGTGTGTGTGTGTGTGTGAGAGAGAGAGAGAGAGAGAGAGAGAGAGAGAGAGAGAGAGAGAGAGAGTTTGTATGTGATTTCAATGAGTATTGTACATTAATAAAGAATAATTCAGATGATTAATTAATATTGAGGGCAGCAATAAATATTTTACTGATTTTATTTAATATTTGTCTAAGGTGTTGTAAATAAGAGACTATTAATTTTATGTTCTTTATTACAGTTATTCTTATGCTTAGCTGTTTACTTCTTGCACTGTGAACTGCTGTTTGAATTTGGACATTATCTTAATCAGTTAATACGTTTAATGTATTGATGGAGGGTAAGATAAAAACGTCAATTACATGTAAGTAGAGAAGGGGACTGGGAGTGACATTATGGTATATGAAAATGAAACTGATATATTTTTTTGTATTGTTGGTTTGTATTAACACATTAAGACTACTTATCATAGGTTATATACTCATACAGTTATTTGCAAATACTTATTTGTAAGGTGAGCATTCTTTTCACCTATTTTTTTTACATAATATTTACAGTCAAGGTGGATCTGTTGGAGTTATAAAATACCTGCTCTCTGCTGTAGACGCTGTATGATTAGAGTAGAAGAAAATGATGTTTCTGTAACTGCAACAGTACCACTGATGACAAGTTGTTTCAGGAAAGACAAATCACGCCCTTTTAGAGAAGCAAGATTGGTGAATGGTTGTGGAACATACAGGCCAGCAAACAGGCTGGTTCCAACACAACAACAACAATATACAGTATTTATACGGCGCTGAATCTTGATAGAAATCAAGTCAAAGCGCACATACACGTTAGCATTCAAAACGCATTAAAAAAACAACGCAATACTAAGCAAACACACACAGATGACATAAATGGAATACAGCAGAAATACCTAATGGCAAGAGAGAAGAGAAGGAGAGCGGAGCTTTAATGACGGGGGAACAGGTGGGTTTTGAGGTTAGCTTTGAAAGCAGAGAGGGTCGGTCGCTGACGGAGGGAAAGAGGAAGTTTGTTCCAGGAGGTCGGTCCTGAGACAGCAAAAGAGCGCTGACCAACAGTTGAAAGCTTATACCTAGGGATCTGGAGAGAAACATGGTCAGAAACTGAACGTAACGTGCGAGCTGGCATATACATGGAAATATTGTCGCAGAGGTAAGACGGAGCAGCTTTATGGATAGATTTATAGCAAAGGGTGTTTAATTTATACTCAATTCTGTCTGCGACAGGAAGCCAGTGCAAAGAATGGAGAAGAGGGCCAACATGATCGAACTTTAAAAAATTTGAAACAGTACTGTATTCTTCGGACTATAAGGCGATACTTTTTTCCCAGACTGAGACCCGTGCGCCTTATACAGACGAACCCCTATTTTCCGACCCTCTGTTAAGCGACCATCTCTCATTTGAGACCGGATTTGTTGGCACGGATGCATTTTACTATGTAAACGACCTCTCTTAAACGACTTCCTCTAAAACGCGACTTACGACCGCCATTTTGTTGGTTTTTATGACCGTTGTTGTCGTCTGCATAGACTTTGAGCAAAGGGAAACAACCACGGTCAAGGGCCTGAAAGCGGAGTCGCTTCCCTTGTTGTAGAAAAGATGGCGGAAAGCGTAGGAAAAGCACGAAAACCACTGACTTTGGACGAGAGTGGAGGTGATTAACAGAAGTCGGCGAAGTGAAACTGTAATACATCGATTGCACAATCCTATGGAGTTGAAAAGACCCAAATCCAGTTTTAATATGTCATTGTATGTGTGCATGAAGAAGAGAGTATGAACTGTGCTGAACTTTTTCTTTCTACGGCTGCCAGTGAAAACCTCTGTCATACGACCCCTCCAATTTACGACTGATTTTTCCAGACATTTTGGAAGTCTTAAAATAGAGGTTTGTCTGTATTATAATATGATGAACAAAATAGTAAGAAAGTGTAATAACAAAATCTGAATTGTGTGTACAATTGTGGGGTGCGCCTTATAAGGTATGCCTTATAGTACGAAAATATGCTAATTTCATGAACAAAACGAGTTGTAGCACTTATTGGAAATAACATAACGTTATTACCCGGTAGATGTTAATGTGAAAAACTATTTTTTTTAAATGGAGATTCCTTTTTCTTTCTTTTTTTTAATTTTTCTTAATTTATAAAGAATGACTGGTTTTAATGATTGAACTTTTAATCTGACTAGAAATGTAATGGTTGTTATGTGTTGGTTGCTGCCTTGAAATGTTTTTAGCAATTGTTTGAGCTGTAAAAGCATTACTGTTGATTTAATAATGAGATGTTCTCTGACTAACTTGGTTGAATGTAGAAACACACACACACACACACACACACAACTCATACACAGTATTATCTCATACATGCTTGTGTACGTGTTAACATAAAGACACTCAAGCACATGCATACTCATAATTAGAAACAAAATGGTGTATTAATTTTTGGGTATGAGCTATCATCAGACAGGTAGATTTTTTTTCTAATTTGTAAGATTGTTGATTTTTAAAACAAAATCACTATGATTCCTGTGTGTTTTGTAGAATTTGTTTTATAAAATAGATTTGAAAGGATCATAAATTGTGTATTTTAGTTGATTAATAAATGGAAGAGAAATATGAAAGGATCATAAATGTTTGTATGTGAATAAACCTATCAACTCGGTGATATTACATTGTCCATATTGTTTTATTTTAATAAGAAAGAAATCATTTGTTTTATTGATAAGAGAGAGAGAGAGAAAATATTGTTTTACGTCCTCTCGGCCTGGGACATATGGGACATCTTTTATTAATAAGAATGGATATGGATACAATAACATTGTCTGCTTTTTTCTTTTAAATGTGTGTGTGTGTTGTGTGTGTGTGTGATCAGTTAGACACTACAAATGTAGGAGTTTGACAAAGAATACCATAACTTGTCCTAGATTTAGAGCGTTATTGGTTGTGTGTATGTGTGTGCGTGTATGTTTATGTGTGGTTTGGTATCTCTGCGATATACACCAAAATATTTCAAGGGAAAGCACCCATGAATTTAGTTTAAAAAAAATTAAAGCCTGAAGAGTTGCATCCCTTGCATCATTTTTTTTCTTTTAATTTATTTTACTCCCCACCCACATTTGGTGATTATAGCGTCAGGAATTCGCAGTTACATTCACTGTGGGTTGTGAATTAGCACCACCCTATCTCAATGCCTTATTTCTTTTTGCCACTTTTAATCTAAGCGTGTATCTTTTGTGACGCGCTCTCTGAGACTGAGACTGAGAGCAGCCCGAATTCCACAGACAGTCTCTGTGACCATAATTATAAGTAAACCAAGCCAAACCAAACTAATTTGTCCATTAGGGTCTCTGACCGATTGGACGCTAATCTCATCACCATCCAAACTAAACCAAGTATACATGTAGGTATTCGATCAGATGCAAGGGTATAGGCCCAACCTGATCTTTTGATTCCTGTACTGGCAACAGTGGAAATCTCTGCCAAGGGAAACTCCGGGACACCACGACTGTCAAAATCACGGCTCTCAGATGAACGGCTGTCAGAATTTAGAAAGACGGGCAGACATGAACACAAACACACACACACACCACCACCACCACTCGCATTCATAAACATAATCATATACTGTTTCTCTCAATCAGTCTCTCTCTCTCTCTCTCTCTCTCTCTCTCTCTCTCTCTCTCTCTCTCTCTCTCTCTCTCTCTCTCTCTCTCTCTCTCTCTCTCTCTCTCTCTGCAGTGTGAAATGGGCCTGTAGCCTAATCAATTAAACCATTCAGACTCAGATGTCTGTCTCTCTCTCCCTCTCTCTCAAATACACACTCGCATGCGGGCACATGCACACACATGTACACACATACAGCCACGCAAGCGTCACAAAGTTAGGCCTAAGCGAACTCAGTCAAAAAAGACCCAAACGAACAAAACAAAACAACAACAAAAAAGCACAGAAAACCCCCCAACAAAATGACAGGAACATAAAAACATAAACATACTCTCTCTTTCCCTCTCTCTCTCTCTCTCTCTCGACTTCGACCTCTCTCTCTCTCTCTCTCTCTCTCTCTCTCTCTCTCTCTCTCTCTCTCTCTCTCTCTCTCTCTCTCTCTCTGAAAACTCCAAACGATCTAGTTTTACGGTGAGACAGATAGATTCCCAATTCATATAAATTCTGCTGTCAGGTGCATTTCCTACTGGTTAAAATTATTTAAAACTAGCGCAACGCTGAGTACCGGTAACGCCTAGTAACAGTTACGCCTAGTAATGGTAACGCTGAGTACAGCAAATTTGAAGCGATTCGGTTAAGAAACGGTGGAGTTATAAGGCCCCGTTTCCCGTTGGCGCTGCTCTGAGAGTGACGCGTTCTCCCTAGTAACGGTAACACCAAGTACAGGTAACGCTGAGTACAGCAAATTTGAAGCAATTCGGTTAAGAAAAGGCAGAGTTATAAGGCCCCGTTTCCCGTTGGTGCTGCTCTGAGAGTGATGCGCTCTCCTAGTAACGGTAACGGTAACGCCAAGTACTGGTAACGCTGAGTACAGCAAATTTGAAGCGATTCGGTTAAGAAACGGCGGAGTTATAAGGCCCCGTTTCCCGTTGGCGCTGCTCTGAGAGTGACGCGCTCTCCCGATTCTCTTCACATTTGCTGCCAGGCTTTCCCCCGGCCACAGCAAGCCTGTTAGCAATTTTGAAGCGATTCGGTTAAGAAACGGCGAAGTTATTTGTGAAAAGGTGAAGCGACGTACATCGCGCGCGTTTATGAATCGATTCGCTTCCGGTTTGGCATACAGATAGTCACCATCCCCGGCCATCTACCTTCCAAATTCGAAGGCAATCCGTCCAGAAATACCGGAGATACGGGCGCCGAGAGGCCGGTGGATACGCGTTTCGCGCATTTGCCAAACCGCGCAAATGACACGGCCGCCTCGGTTGCTGTTGCCATCGCCCCGTTAGGGCTCATAGCAAATTTGAAGCGATTCGGTCGAAAAACGGCGGAGTTATAAGGCCCGTTTTGTGTTTCACACACACACACAGACACACACACACTTGCCTTTTTATTATATGATATGATGATGGACGCTGAAAGATTGCCACGAAAAGCGTATGATATGCTCTATGACTTAGACTCGAAGGGGAAAAATAATTGGGTAACTAAGAAACGTGTGTGTTTGTGTGAACTTGGTTTTGGTTTTGTCTGGTATTGTCAGGGAGTAGGTGGGGAAAAACTGTTTGTAAGCAGCTTATATTACGTCAAAGACTTATAGATACTGGGTGGCAAGATTGGGAAGGTCATATAGGGGAACACGGGGTAAAAAGCGCATGGGCGGGTAAGAAGCCCACCCCAATTATCTCATGAAATAAAGAAAATTTCAGTCACATTTGCCCATGAGACGAATGCTAGACATTAACGCTCGTCCCATGGGCAAAATGAGACTGAAATTTGCTTCATTTCATGAGATAATTGGGGTGGGCTTCTTACCCGCCCATGCGCCTTTTACCCCGTCTTCCCCTAAATGCTAGCACTAGATTCGATGTATATAGAATGTTTGCCTCTTCACATTTAGTTCATAGCTATCTTTTGTTGAATATTGATCGGTGTCAGCGAACTGTTTTGACTAAGTTTAGATTCGGTGTCTGTTATAAAAAAGCATAAGTATCGATACGAAATTGTCCAGCATGCTGATCTGTTATGTGCATTATGCAAAGATTCAATTGAGGACGAGGTACATTTTGTCTTAAAATGTCCTGCTCTAAGTGTTCTTCGAGCAAAACTAATCCCGTATAAATACTACAAATATCCATGTCAACTTTATTGATGGCGAATACTAATGAGAGAACAGTACGTAATCTAACTCTGTATTTGTACAAAGCTTTCCGGTTAAGAGAGACAATTATGTCCTAGTTTGTAATTGTTTGCTGGTATATGCTTGTGTTCCAAAGCGATTTGTTGTCGAAACCTTGTTCATTCTCTTAAAATAAAATATAACAACGAAAACAGAACACACATCAAGGTGTCAAATAGGATGGAATTTGAATGGATATGTGGAGGTTCCGGTGAATAAGCAACTATTTCATCAAAAAAGTAGGTAGTATCCCACCTCTTCACAAAATGTAAAAAAAATCCATTCATAAACCGTTACGCTGTGAACAGATAAACAAACAGACAAAGGCGAAAACATGATGGACCTCAGTCTCTGGTATGTGTTTTGTGGTTTTTTAGACAAGAAATCTAAAGCTATTTAAAAAGAAAAGAAAAAAAGGTAGTTTATATCGACAGACTGCCATTTTGCCGACGATCCTCAAGCGGGATAGTGGGGCTGTCCGAGGCATGTTCGGCACGTGCGTTGATTTCACCGTGCGTTCGCCGTGCACGTGCGCCATGCATAAGAGGCGTGCGCCGCGTCTGTCCAACTGACGTGGGAAGCCTGGAACAATGCGGCTCACGCTGGCTCCTGCGCAGGCAGAAGAGCGCGTCGTAATTGATCCAGTGTCGTCAATATTTGAAAATGATCCCCGCAGACCAGATTTTCGGTCACACGACAGGTTGTGGGCGAGCACTGCTGTGCCAGTCTCTTTTGTTCCGGGAAGCTGTTCAGTCTAGCTGGCAAGCGAGTTGGGGTAGGTGGCATTAGCGGAGGCGTGAACTAGCCATTATGAGGGATGAAGTAATTTGAACAGTATCGGCCAAACAAGTGGAAGCACTGATTCACATTTTCACATACTTTGCTTAAAAAAAGATTCGGTTAGGTTTTCATACGGTTGGCCTTCCATTGTGTCCCATCGACCTTTCCATGATCATCACTGAAGTGTTAGTTGGCATTATCAAGAGCATCACGTGCGTGTGTGTGTGTGTGTGTGTGTGTGTGCGTGCGCGTGCGTGTGCGTGTGTGCGTGCGTCCCATGTCCTGACAATAATGCCATGTTTGAGTTTGCAATGTTTGGGTCTATCAGCATCTCTCTCTCGCCCCCCCCCCCCCCCTTTCTCTCTGTCTGTCTGTCTGTCTGCCTGCCTCTCTCTCTCTCCCCCCCCCCCCCCCCCCCCCCCACTCTCTCTACGTGTGTGTACGCACGCGTGTGTCTGTATGTTTTCCGCACACTGTCGACACTTTTGTCTCTTTTCCTGGCCAAGGAGAGAAGACAGTGTATGTAAGAGAGAGAAAGAGGCACAGAGAGAGAGAGAGAGAGAGAGAGAGAGAGAGAGAGAGAGAGAGAGAGAGAGACAGACAGACAGACAGACAGACAGACAGACAGACAGACAGACAGATACAGACAGAGACAAGGCAGCAATCCATTCATTTCGAGAGAAAACGTCAGCCAATACATTCCCCTGATTAAAAAAAAGAGAGAAGATGCCCCCCCGCCAGTCTGGGTGGAGGTCGTCCAGATCCCCTCACTGATCTCTATCCCCCGTGAAAGAGGGCACAGGACTTCTCGGGCTTCACGTGCCGTTGTTACACAAGCACAGGCAATTTCCGTTGTGGCGCCGAGACATTTGTCACCGTGGGACCCCCTTGAAACTACCCCCGCAGCACCCTTGCTGCATCGTGCCTGGCTCATGTGAGCTGCTCCATCTGTTTCGGGGACTATCGGCTGAGCGGTTGAGCATAGTAAGGCGGGACAGGTTCTGGCATGGGGCAGGTTGTGTCAGTGCCAAAAAACATGTATTAAAACTTCAAATTTTAATAATATTCGCAATTTTCCTGGATTTTAGATGACTTTTTCTAGTATTTTATCTACTTCGTTTCCCTCCTCTGATCTGGGAAAGTACTGAAGTTGAATAGCAGAGAGGAAATGAGGTCCGGCTGGCTGAATAGAAAACCCTGGAACCGTTCACTGTTATCAATATGGAACGCTTTTGATGTGTGGCTTAACCTTGGAGGACTTGTACGTTGAGTTTTGAGACCCACCCATGGCTGTACGTTTTCGACAGACAGACACACACGCACGCACATACACACATACGCACACACACACTCACACACACACACTCACACACAAACACACGCACGCACGCACACACGCGCACACGCACACGCACGCACGCACACACACACACACACACACACACACACACACACACACACACACACACACACACACACACACACACTCTATTGTAACCTGTTGTCATGGGGTTTTATTTTTAGTATTGCTGATGAATCTGCTAGCTGCTGACAAACACTTAACTCAAAAGTTGTCAATGAATTTGGACCATTTTCTTGGTGAGAGAGGTAAAAAATCACAACATAGAACAGTTATCTATGTCTTTATTTTAGGGTTAATATGGGTCGCCATTTTGTCTTTCTTTATATATGACATTTATGGAAAAAAAATATTCAAAAATAATTATATAATCTATATATAACTATATATAGTTTTGAACTAATCAAAGTTAATATTCACATACCATGGGTATAAAAGTTTAAAAGTAACATTCGACACTTCCTTTTAATCATGATCAGGCTTAGCCTTGATAACGCTTCTATTTATCACGAATAGAGAAAATGCAGTCGACTTATCCCTTGTCTTTCAACAAATTGAACTTAATGATATCCCTTAGCGGAGGTTTGCATCTTGTCAGTCCTATCTATTTTCTTGTTGTTCGTTTGAATACAAATGTATAGAAAAACAGATTTCTAAGTAACGCGATCTTTTCTCTTTCTAAGCGGAGATAACAACTGTCTGGTGTTAAAAATGTATACAAGAAAACTTATGGACTGATGTCAATGATAGAAATCGATGTAACGGTAACCCATCAGCCTCTGACACCCTCCACCGTCCCTAGTTCTTCCACCTCTTCTCGTCTTTCACTCCAATCCAGTCCTTCATGCTGTCAACCTTTGCAAAACGCCCTCTGTCCCTGATGCTTTTAGCATGAACTTAGTTTCTTACCAAAATTCTGGTACTGTAATCACGCGTGCGTCTTAAAGAGTTAACACGGGTGGTAGTACGTAGAGTAGACAACTGCCAATCGTTTTGGGAGTTAAGTCTAATTTACACAGTAGGCCTACTACCCTTGTTAAACTATATAAGACGCACTCATGAATACTGTATCTTTAAAAAAAGCTTTATCGCTTGCTTCACACTACTCATCTATTACAAATTCGGGACTTTCCTGTGGTATTGCAGTACCTCCAGGATCGTTCCACCATCTATACATTTAAAAATATCCCACATGTACCTGTTCCATGTCGGAGGACGCTAAAAGGATTTTCATCACCGTACCTCCGCGAAGTAAAGTTCCCAGTTAAGGTCTCGTACACGTGAACATTTTTTTACTCTTTCCCCCATGGCACCACAGTGATATGCAAGTGATTTTTATGACTGGCTATCACTGTGTTGCCATGGGGGGAGAGTGAAAAATGTCCACGTTTTACAGAGACCTAATTTAGGATTACTGAGCTGGTAAGACCGCTTTGAATTAGTAGCGAGACGAATTGGCCAGAACAGGTCCAAATCTCCCCGATACATCTCCGGCAGCTTTGAGTAGTAGTAGTAGTAGCGAAGTTTGCGGTGTAGGGGAAGACGGGGTAAAAAGCGCATGGGCGGGTAAGAAGCCCACCCCAATTATCTCATGAAATGAAGCAAATTTCAGTCTCATTTTGCCCATGAGACGAGCGTTAATGTCTAGCATTCGTCTCATGGGCAAATTTGACTGAAATTTTCTTTATTTCATGAGATAATTGGGGTGGGCTTCTTACCCGCCCATGCGCTTTTTACCCCGTCTTCCCTATGAGCCCCCCAACATCCAGCCAGCCTGCCTGACCAGAAGGAGGATGAGAAGCAAGACGGATGGGGGGGGGGCAGCGATGGCGTCGCCTGCCTTTGTCTTGCTGGCTACCTCTGGGCTGCTCCCCCGGCCCCTGGGGACGGGCCCATCGTGTCACCCCCATCTATCACGATTACCTCCGCCTTGTCCACCAAAAAGCGCCACAGCCTAGAAGTTCACGCCAAGGCATTGAAGGAATTAAGTTTTTGGAATGGAAAGGTGGATTAGGATAACCGGGAGAGCAAGAGAGAACTTGGGGAGTGGGTAGGGAGGAGTAGGGTGGAGATGGGGTTGGTGGTGATCACTATAGGCTTCTTCCAGGGTGGGTGTTTCCGTAATAAGAAAACGAGATCATTTGAACCACCTTTCATATAATATGTGGACAGAAATCACTATCTTGTCATGCTGGCTCTTTTCATCGACGGCAGGGTCTGTATGAAGCGGCCATGAATTGACATGTCTGGCAGCAAGCATTCAGTAGGCCTATCAATGGAAGACACGTATGCCAGTCTGTCGTTTCTGACTATGACTTCCGGTTATGAGAGGAGGCAGCTGCTGCTCTGGGGGGCTGGGTTATAAGTTGTTTGTGGTACAATCGCCTTGCCCAGAATACGCCCCCTCTCTCTTGACCAAAGGATTTTATGAGACATTTATGAGAAATTACAACTGGTACGGTAGGCCCTAATCACGTGTGGGTCTTTAAACCATTAACACAGGTAGTGACATGTAAATTAGCACGCATTGGTTGTTTATGCTAATTTGCATGTTACTACTTAACTATTTAAGACGTAATCATGATTATCGTTCCTAGTGTTTGGGAAGGTCGAGATGTGCCTAAGCATACACCTGCCTACATGGGACACAAAGTGTAAAGGTATTGACATGATTCGATGGGACAACTCTTCAGTTGTAAGCCTACAGTTTCATGGCAAGCATATAAGCTTACGCATGTACTTTGATAACACACGTACGTAGGCTATTCCGTGAATTTAATGTTACTTTCATGATTTAAACTCCACTTAGCATAATTATTTATTTCACAAGCACCAGTTTTCTTTTAGATAAGATAAGATAAGATAAGTTTAATCATTGTACCCCTATTGGAGTGTGGAGGATACAACACAAAACAAAAATGATACATTGGGTCACATCATCAAACGATAATAAGAAATGAAACAAATTTTGATATTAGAAATGACGTTTCACATAATCATTTAAGGCAGAATAACAAATGTATGTTTTTGGAAGTAGATAAATTATTCACATCAAAAGTATTTAAACGACTTTTGCCTGCTTTATGAATTCACTCAATTTAAGTTGCGTTTTCTTGTTAGCATGGAACAGATTGA
>JAGGCT020000961.1:0-12500 GCA_017654935.2 Phymorhynchus buccinoides
TGAACTGTCACATAGTTCTTTTCTTCGGTCCGCCCAGCAAAGAAAATGTAGCTGTTTTAGGTAGATGCTGGGAATACATGGAAATGGCAGTTCCATTGACATCGCTAGTGTATAAGTGACAGTTTTTGAATGGGAAAACATAACATGACTAGGTTAGATTGAGTTGGGCAATAGTGATGCAACGAGTCATGGCCGGTGTCATTCTCTGCAAGTACAGCTATACGTCTTATCATTTTGCGCGCGGATGATTTCTTCATTCAAGTTGAGGAGCAATTCCTTCTTTTGAGACACGTCCTGGTTTGGTGGAACTAACTCTCAGATTCAGTTTAATAGGGCCTTCCTCCAAGTTTTGAAGTTACTTTTGATTTCATACGAGTGGTTTTCGCAACATATTCCTTAAACATTAAGTGAGTGCATAAAACATATCACCCGAACCCATTTTATGGTCTTATGTTATACATACACTAAGACACTAAGGCATACACGTGCGTGCATACATTTCTTCACACGCACACACACACACACACGCACGCACGCACGCACGCACGCACGCACGCACGCACGCACGCACACGCACACACACACACACACGCACACGCACACACACACACACACACACACACACACACACACACACAGATATTCTACAGAAGGCCCGATCCTCAGCTCTGAAAGGACAACGGAGCTAGGCTGTTGGCGGCGCGGGGTCACAGAAGCTCAGAGCAGAGGAGGCCCGAGTATTGACTCAATTCCATCTTATTGGCCAAGGCAAGTCGTTGAATGGAGGAAGGGTCAGGATAATCACCTTATTTTCCCCTTCATCAAGCAGTCGCCTTGATTAACTCGCCCATTGAACTAATTCTCCGGTTAGCCGCCGGTTACGCCCGCTCTTCAATATGGCGACGAGGATAGGGATTACTACTCGCTCCTTGCCACTTCTTCTTTGGCCAGCTCTTGTGGGTGCCAGAATTGTCTTTCCGTTTTCCCTGCGCCCATAATTGCATCCCTGGTCTTTTAGTGTCATTGCAGCCAAGACGGGGGTGATTTACACTCTGGAAAAAAAAAGTGGTGGAGTCTGGCGCGAATTAATCCGTTGCTAGGCTCTGGCGTGGTGGACTAAACAGTCTGGTGGAGATGGATTTGCTGTCCTTACAGATGGGGCTGAGGCCCAGCCACCATAAAACACGGTGCTGGGTGGATGGATGGATTTATGGATAGGACGGGTTCGAATAGATGGAGAATCATCGATTTGGAATTAAAAACGATAATCAACGTTTTGAAAGGCACGTGGGATAGACTACTTTTTGTTTGGATTAGATAGGGAGGCTAGTTTGTGTGAACCATTGAGGTCCTGTCAGCTGAGCTCCCTTGTTCCTGCTATCCAGGCTGCGGCTTTCTGTTTGACTGGAGAAGGCCAATTACAGCTAATTCTGACAGCATCAACGGCTTCTTATACTCAATCAAGTGTGCTGTTTAGGTTCAGACTGATGTAAACAGACGAAGCCATCATATTGTTTGTTGTGTTACAGATCGCAAATTAAAAGATAAGTAAAAAGCCGTTTCGAATAATTACAACAGCACAAAAGTAACATACGCCTACATTCGATTCAAATAAGCCTTAACACGCATCCGTTGATTATATTATTGCAAGTGGTTCTGGTTGTGGTGCGTTGATGGAGCCTAATAAATGATGGAGCCTAATAAGGCTATAATCTCAACGGAACTGGGAGGGCGCACCGAGTTTTAAAAGGAATACAAATATTAGGCCTAGAAACAATAGTGGAAAGTGGAAACAAATATTTGACTACGATGGCAAATCAGTTATCAAGCAAAATGAATGTTTAAAGCCCACTCATTGCATCAATAGACCACCTTGATAACTGTACAATATTTGTACTGTCAGTCAGAACATTAATCGAGACATTGTTTTCGTATTTTTTGTCACAATGGTACATGCCTAGGTGTAGCTCGCTTCGAGGTAGTGAGGCTTTACACATATCATTGTTGAGCATTGTTGGTATGCTGACACCGGTTGACGGGCGAAGTGGTGCAGTCCCCGGAGGATTGGGTGGACACAATGTGGAGTAAGAAACGTCATAAGAGATGAAACAGCAAGGACACAAAGCGAGATTTCAAGCAGATGAAGGACAGTCAGCTACCCATACACACCCTCTAAGAACCAGAGACTGAGAGAGAGAGAGAGAGAGAGAGGGGGGGGGGGGCATAGTAAATGAGAAAGAGGAGTTTGGCTCGTAAATCTGCACGTGAAGCAGACAAGGACGAGCAGCAGAAGCCGACAGACTGTCCGCACTGCACCAGACTGCTCCATAAAAAAGACAGTTCCACCAGCAAAGCCCGGCCTTGTCCCCCCCTACAGCCCAAGATAGCCTGGCGACAATTACCCAATGCCGAGAACCACTCATGCCGTCTTAGCCTCTCGTCTCCTTTATCCGCGTGTTAGTCCTACACCTCATCTGGTGGGAAATGCCAGTCAATGACAACCAAATTCCAGTTCTCTCAAGTAGGGCATGCGCGATGCTGGGCTCGCCTCTCCTATCATTCCTCTTCATGCAGCGCTGAAACTGAGGTTTGGATGTGAAGAGAAGGGGAGGGGAAAAAAAGATGATTGGGGTCGCTTAACCACTGGGTTTTTTAAAGTGGAAATCCAAACCTGTCATTTGTGCCTCGCTCTCAGACAAACCCGAAGAAGGCTGTGATGATTTCACGTTAGTGTTGACTGGCTGGGTTCTGAGGCTAGAGTCGAGGGACTTGTTATTACAACGATATTAAGTGCCTTGATTTGTTTGGAACACTTTCTGCCAGTGGACTCGGGAGACTGTTAACCAAATTGTCCCCTTCTTGTTCCGGTCTTTCTTGCTTGCTTTGCCTCTGGGTGGAGCGCACCAGAAGTGAATTTGCCGCTCGGGATGCTGGGTAATTCCCCAGATTTAGTCCATTGTGAAAGAAAGAGTCATTGGAGAACGTGGCGATAGCTGGGAAGAGGAGAAGGAGAAGGATAAATTGCAATGGTTTGGGAAAAGAGAGAAGAAAAACATGCGATACCGATAGAGCCAAACATGCACAGAAATAGAATATTATACCCCGAGGTCTGGTTACATTGAAGAAAACTTCTGACTGAACCTGACTACATAACTGGAAGTATGTTTTAAAAGAAGGGCAAGGAAAAGTTACCCTTCGCTGCAAGTTTAATTGGGAACAGAATTGTTCCTTTTGTCTTGTTGCGATTTGATTAAATGAAAGTGTTTGAAACATAGGATTACAAACGAACACAGAGATGCTCGTTTCTTGTGTACGTGCAAACGGTTTCTTCGCTGGAAGTCAGAAGTCTGAATGTGAATGCTTTGATCGAATATTGTGATTGAAAATAATTCGGAATACAAACATGTCAATATTGGCCGTTCATTATCGTTTCTGGTCGAGAATTGCTGCGATCTTAATCAAAGCTAAGCCCGCAATAAAATAATGTGGCATACCTAGATAAAAAGGAGAAAGTCTAATTAAATTGTTTGACCATATTAATCACAAGTAACCCCGGAATTATAGTCGCATTTTGGAGAATAAAAACAAAACCAACAGCAAACAAAACAAACAAAAGAACAGAAAAAACAACAACCAACAACCAGCCAACCAACAAACAAACAACAACAAAACCGAAAAACCCCGAACGCAGTTTGTTGGTTCAGATTTCCGCGCTCACGTTATAACCAATCAACACCCAGAAATGTCCGTTATTTCGACTGGAGTTGTGAAAACTGTGGCCACAATGGATCCCTCGTTGTCCAAACTGTTTGGCCCTTTTGGCATCCAAAAGGGATACAGGAGATCGAGCTTAGTGTGGTTTCGCTAGGGATTAATTGTGATTGTCAGAAATATGATATGTGAATCGCACATGGCAACAAGACTGCCTCGATGTCGATTTTCCTTTTAGTTGCGATCATAGGGTGGTGCTACTGACAGGACCAGTCGGAGAAACCATTTTTAAAACCGTCATACTCTTCCGAAACTTTCGAAAGATCTGTACACGCTGTCACGATTATGGTTACTAAAATGTGCGAAAATTAAGCAAATGTTTTTCAGGAACACAAATTCTCTTTTAAGAAAAAGAGGTATAAATTTTGATGACAGCATTGAGCCTCTAGATTTTCCACCCTCCATCAATCCTTTCCCTACCCCACCACCCTCTCTGTCTCTCTTCTTCTTCTTCTTCTTCTTCTTCTTCTTCTTCTTCTTCTTCTTCTTCTTCTTCTTCTTCTTCTTCTTCTTCTTCTTCTTCTTCTTCAGTTGTCCCATTTGGGGGCTATCTGGTGGTGATGCTTCCATGGTCCCAGTTGGCTTAAACAAATGTTATTTATAAACAATCACGTGAGAAAGCAGAATTAACAGAGATCACAGAGCACACCTAGCTTAGATCTTATACTAAGTGCTCAATCCATCTAAATCACATACAATTGGCTGCGCAAATATGATAGACACACTGGAATTATGAATGAAAATTAAAAAATAACATGAACACCAGGTATTAAAGGGGCACCCTGACGGATGAGTGTTTGCAAGAAACACATCGAGATCACCAGGAAAACACCCTTTACAGAGATCGCAACACTCACTTTGCTCTGGTTTCTTAGAAATCAAACCGTCAGATCGGCGATTCCTCCTTGGCGGAAGTGCTGGAAGTCAAATTCTTTCATTGAAAGAGAAGGCAGGCGCCTTCTCTTTTGCAATGGCCGCCTGGGTTTAGACCAAATCGTTTGCACGAAATTTTCACAATGCAAGCCTTTTTATTTCTTTAAAATTGTTTTTTTTATATACAGTTTACCTAAAGGAATTTCGCTCACAACAAAGAAAATAGCTCTAAATCTTTTTTTTTTTTTTACTACACTGCAAAAAAGAAAAAGCTTCAACCACAATAAGTGACCTCCACCCACCCCATCCACAATGGCTTCTCTCTCCGGTATCTCCGCCAAGGAGGAATCGCCGTTTTTGACGGTTTGATTTATAGGAAACCAGAGCAAAGTAAGTGTTCCGATCCTTGAAAAGACTGTCTTTCTTGTGATCTCGACGTGTTTCTTGCAAAAACTCATCCGTTCGGGTCTACCTTTAAAGGTCCTAGTTCTGAGTCCTAACTCACAGCCGCGCCTGGTTTGTTAGGAAACAGACTCCCAAACCAGCATAATATAAGGGGACAATCAATGTGAGGCCGTCAACAGCTTGTTCTGATCTAACATACTCAAGACATTGCATACTAAGGCCCCTTACAACAACAACGACCTAATAGACGATTTTCTCAGAGAAAAAAACCTAGGGGAGAGCACTTCGTGAAAATCAGAGTTGATTACCTCGACTTACTCGGTCAAAACCATAGCAACCATGGCATCGAAGCTTGAAACCGCAGGATGCGAATCAGCGACTTGCAAACATTTTTTTAAAGAAAAATGAGGGGTGGTCAGTATCCGCAAACAGATAGAAACTTTCAAAATGTGACGTAAAAATATAAATGACACACATTTTAGAACGACGCACGTTGTTCTAAGTGATGTATGTCTACTCAAACACACGAAGCGAGAGCTGGGGATCTACCTGATGGTAGAATAACTTCCCCTGTTTGACGGATTGAATTAGGCAAGATGACTCCCACACACCATGAAATTACTCCCCTTAATTATTTCCGAACAATTCCTGTTGCTCTTCACTCTCTTTCTGTTTTACGACGTAAAAGCCGTCCCAGACTCTCCGATCCAGTGGGATAAAACTGGTTGTCACCATTCCATGGTTTTACTTTCTTTTGACAGAGTGAGTAGAAATCACAAATGAACATTTTAGTCGGATGAAACTCTTCCAACCGGTCGGAAGGAATTGGCGACTGCACCATTTAGGCTACTTCCAACTTACTCAGGCAATTGTGCCAAAACGGTCAATGCTTGCTGATAGTGTGAAGACGGTGTACGTCCACGACTAATTGAATGGGGTTCACAACTGATTTTTTTTGTCCAACTAAAGGCTGGATAATGTGAGGGTTAAGACAGATTAACGCAAGCTAATATTTCTCCATGGTTTGATTTGAAATATTGAATTTCATGTTAAAAATCTTGAACATTCTATATAGCAATAATGATAATGCAGACGCAGGTGTGTGTGTGTGTGAGTGAGTGTGTGTGTGTGTGTGTGTGTGTGTGTGTGTGTGTGTGTGTGTGTGTGTGTGTGTGTGTGTGTGTGTGTGTGTGTGTGTGTGTGTGTGAGTGCATGCGTGCATGCGTGCGTGTGTGTGTGTCTGTGTGTGTGTGTGTGCGCGCGCGCGTGTGTGTATGTGTGTGTGCGCGCGCGTGTGTGTATGTGTGTGTGTGTGTGTGAACTGTTCGAAAGACAATGATCCATAAAGGCCTATAACTATATCTGGAATCCGCCCTATGGTAGAAGATGTGCATTCAAAGGCTGTTAATTTCCATGGACGCCTCTCTGGTTATGAGTAGCCTGGTCAGTCTAGACACTTCAATGCTTCACTGCCACACATTGAAAGATGCCACCGGCTGGGCAAGAAATCGATCGCTACCCTCGCTGCCTCCCGCTTCTCCTTCACACCTTACAAGAAACAAAATGGGAGAAACAAAACGACCTAGGCTGTTCCCTCTACTAAGATCAAACTGAAGTGCACTTAGTGCCTTACCTTAAAGTCCAATGGACATAGGTTAGAGCACCAAGGCTATATCACAAATGTTGCTATGCATAGCTATGCGGGGATTATCTTTAACCATGCCAGGCTCCTGGCATAACATCATCAGTCTCCAAAAATCCATCGAAGTCGGAGTGTGGCTGCCCACGTGGCGGGGTAATAAAAAACGGTAACACACGTAATATTCTCACCCCTAGCTGATGCGTTTGTACCATAGTGTTCATTCAAGTGCTTCGGCTGTTGGGGTGATCCCTGGAATCTTTTAGCAAGGGTACATCAACAAACAGCAAGAAAAACAAACACACTCACTCTCCTTTTACTGTTTCCTTAAGCGATTCTGGCATTTCTGAAGTTGATGGAAAGCGAAGCCTGTTAATGCGGTGTTCTTCGTGGTGGTTGCACCCTCTGTGGTAGTGACCGCCACTCCAGAACAGGGCTGACCAGTCACAGCAGACGCTGTTTTCTCTCAGCGGTGAAATGAACAGGGTTCTTTCATCAATCTAGGGCGCAAAATCCATGGTCGACTTCAACCGACGGAGGCCTACTACATTTTCGCTAAAACCTTGCGCTGCCACTTTAGATTTTAAAAGAACTGAGCCTGCATTGACACTGAGATAGCATGAGACTACTCATCATGATATCTTAGAAGTCCTTCTAAACTCCTCTTAAATCCTACTACTTTAGAAGGACTTCTAAGATTATTGTGATGATAAGTCTCATACTATCTCAATGCGAATACAGGCCCTGGTCTTTTGTATAAGAGATTTGTTAAGTCCCACCGCTTATATTGAATGCGTGTGACATCCAATCTAGCTCTCCTGATAATCAAAAAGACCCCAAAGGCATCTTTATTGAACAATAGCAAGTCCCACCATCATCTTGCTGGTGTTTGATGACGTCCCGCTTTCATTGTTACGGGGTTGATAACTTAGGTATTTCATCCTATTAAACAGACAACAAATTCTTTCTCTGTCTTTCTGTGTATCTGCGTGTCTCTTTCTCTTTCTCTCTCTGAAAAACAAAAATGCACACTGAAAAGGAAAGTCAATCACTATACATGCGCGTGTGTTTGTGTGTGTGTGTGTGTGTGTGTGTGTGTGTGTGTGTGTGTGTGTGTGTGTGTGTGTGTGTGTGTGTGTGTGTGTGTGTGCGTGCGTGTGCGTGTGCGTGTGCGTGTGCGTGCGTGTGTGTGCGTGTGCGTGCGCGTGTGCGTGTGCGTGCGTGTGTGCGTGTGCGTGCGGATGTGTGTTCGTGCATCTGTCTGTGTGTGCAATCGTGTGCGCGTGTGTGTCCTGACAGTGTGAGGTGGTGTGTTGTGGGTGTGGGTGTGCAAGGCCACTTCGCGTTAGCTCTTTGGTTGTTTGTTTTTGTTTAATGTTTTTTTTTTTTTTTTATCAAAGTCAATATGTTTTGTAAAGCGCTTAGAACCCTTACTAAGAATAGGCGCTATAAAAATACACATTATTATTATTATACATGCATTACCAATATACTTTCGCCAATGCTTTCTTTTCTTTATGTCGCAGAAGTATAGGTTACCCCATCTCTTGTTTTATTCACCGTGAAGTCATACTATTAGTGAATAATCAAGACTGTAAAAATGAATAATTTCCCCCTCAGATATCAATTGTCAGACGAGAGCCTTTTGCATTGTCTGTGAATCTAAGATAATTCGACGAATGGCAGCAATAAAGGGGCAAAGTGTGGAAAGATAGACTACATTTTACATTTTTAGGTTGATGTGAGAACAGAGCATCTCAATTGCGCCTATTTTAATTATCCCTATACTCAAATTGCGTCCGTTGTAGTAATCAATTGCGCCCGTTGAAATGGTTGAAAAGTTTTGCATAAATGACGATCTTTGTTTTTAAAGATAGAATTAGAATTCCTTATAAAGATACAGAAAACAGACTTTAAACAGCTTTTCTAGTTTTTATTTTATAGTCATCTGAAGTTAACTTCTAAGACGCATCAATTTTGGAAACCATGCGCAATTGATGTTCATACCCGGATAGGCGCAATCGAGCAATTTTCAAACAGGCGCAGTTGTTGTTGTTGTCTTCGTTCCCCAGCTTAACACTCTGGGGGCACACCCAGTGCCATGTGAACATTTCGCATGGCCTTGGGTGGGAAGATTACGTGAATAGCTGCTTTTAAAGGGCCCCCACCACATGGGCGGCCATACTCCGACTTCAGTGGACTTCGCTCCATTCATGGAGCCACCCACACATTCACTCCACCCGTGGAGTGACAACAACCAACAGTTCTTTAGGGCGTGTAGGGAGAACTTCCACTGGTAAAGGAAGACAGCTTCCATTGGGCACAGCCGCGTCATTTTAATATTGGCCATGGGTCAATTTCACTTGCATCACATGCACAGACACAGTGAATAGCCAAGGACCCTTGGCCAGTAACAGGCGCAATTGAGTGGTAACCTTTCAGAGAAGATACCATGCTGTATATTTTCATGTTCTGCTGGTGACCACAGACAGAGGATGGGGGAGGGAGAAGGGAAGGGTTGGGTGGATGGGAGGGGGGGGGGGATGGAAGAATAATATAGCTTTTGTCCGACCGCCTGTTCCTTTATAGCGTCATTATACACAACTCTGAATACCATGATACCACGAGGAGGTAAGCGTTGGCAGAAGCGCTGGAATGGGAACGGAAGTTGTACGCCTGAGTGTCGGGTGTGAAGGTGGACGCTGAAAGGCAAGAATGGGCTTCAGTTTTCGAAGTGGGTTTCGAAAGAAAAGACAACAACAAAAATGAACGATTGAGAATAAAATCAATTTGAAATGAATATTAATGAGGCATTAGCAATGGAAGGTAAGAAGGAGAAATATTGTAGGCCTACAAAGAATGGACTGAGGTGGATTTAAAAGATTAATAAAAAACAACCCATTAATCTATTTAACAGTGACCATTTCCAATAAACAACAACAACAACAGCAACTGTCTCTCTCTCTCTCTCTCTCTCTCTCTCTCTCTCTCTCTCTCTGTCTGTCTTTATAAGCCCCTCCCCCAGCCTCCCTCTGATACAATGGCCGAAAGGCCGAAGAGGGCGTAAAGCCTTATTATTTCCCTATGATACGGGCAGAAGGCCTAGTCATTAAAATTGTTTGAATTGAATTGAATTTTGAATCTCTCTCTCTCTCTCTCTCTCTCTCTCTCTCTCTCTCTCTCTCTCTCTCTCTCTCTCTCTCTTCTCTCTCTCTCTCTCTCTCTCTCTCTCTCTCTCTCTCTCTCTCTCTCTCTCTCTCTCTCTCTCTCTCTCTCTCTCTCTCTCTCTCGTTGTGCATATTTTCGTACAAGGCTTTTAAACTTCGAGATATCGTACTGTCGTGAGTATTGTTCGGTTACTTTGTATTTGGATGATTGATTTTGTGTACTTTGAAATATTGTCACACACCCTTCCAAATGGGGCGATGTCTTTTTGGGGAATAAAACATTGTCATTGTCATTCTCTCTCTCTCTCTCTCTCTCTCTCTCTCCTCTCTCTCTCTCTCTCTCTCTCTCTCTCTCTCTCTCTCTCTCTCTCTCTCTCTCTCTCTCTCTCTCTCTCTCTCTCTCTCTCTCTCTCTCTCTCTCTCTCTCTCTCTCTCTCTCTCTCTCTCTCTCTCTCTCTCTCTCTCTCTCTCTCTCTTTCTCCCTCTCCCTCTCTCCCTCCCCTCTCACTGGGTTTAGATTCATTGTTAATGTTCACCAACACCGCTATATCCGATTAGTCCTTGACTACTAAAGAGTTTTTCTCTATGCCTGGCCAACTGACGGTATCCTTGTCACTGGGGTCTGTCAATCACTATCACCTTCTCCATCTTCAGACTAAGGGGGGAGGGAAGGGGGAAAGGGGGGGGGGAGGAAGAAGAGGGAATGGGGATCACCTTCCATGCCCTCCATCCGGGCATTTAGACCTTGGGCTAGCGTCACATGACCCTGGCTGATTAAAGCCCGACACTGACTGGGCAGCCAGTCCCCCCCTCCCCCCTCTCTCACTCAGTTTATCATTGAACGATCGCTCACTTTTATTAAAGTTTTCGGAACGCAAGATGGCGGCCAATGGAATTAATGTAACATTGTGAGGGGAGCGGGATGGGCCAGGCGGATGTAAAATTTCTGAATGGGGGGGGGGTGCAGCCTTGGAGCCGAAATAGAGCCCGGGGGTGATAAGAGCGGTATCAGTGCGGCCCGTCACCCCCCAGTCATAACTCACCGCCCTCTGTGCCTTGCCGGTCCTGCCTGGGCCAGTCTCTCCATCTCTCCTCCAGGCCTAGATCTTGCTCTCCTGTTCTATACCCTCTCTTCTTTCGCTGTCATAATTATGTCTTCCTGGGTGTTGAAACATGTATATGCTCACAAGACAAATGTTGACCAAATGACAACTTTGTCGTTGCCGGTGGAGTTAACGTATGCTAAGTGCATGGGCACACGGGACCTCGGTTTATCGTCTCATCCGAAAGACTAGTATATCACGACACTATTATATCGATCTTGTGAATTCAGCAGGATGGTTCCCAATGGCCAGGAACGATGCCAGTAGTCTTGGTGCATTGACCAGGGACGGTATTCATGTCGAGATAGCATGAGACTTAGCATGATGCTAACTTAGAAGCTCTTCCAAAAGTCCTATTAAATCCTATAGGACATTGGAAGAGCTTCTAAGTTAGCATCATGCTAAGTCTCATGCTATCTCGACATGAATACCGTCCCAGTTCAACATTAAAGGATTTATTATTGTACTCCCCCCGTTCTCTGATATTTGCAAATCACATGTTACACTGAACTCTTGCTAACATTTTCCATTAATAGAACAAGATATGGGCCTCTATTTTCGTAGAAAACATTAGTCACTTAGCTTATTTCTTAATTCCTCTTAATCCTTTAGCATCTACTGGGAGCACCATTATATGTTTGCTATATTGTTATTTCTGTTGAGGGTTCCTCCTCAATCTTGCTTCTGCCAGGAGACAAACCTGGCCTACTAGCTCTGTTGCGAGGAAAATAACTAAGAAGAGCAAGCGATATAATTTAGCTTTACAATGCTCTTGACCTTTTTTCTTTCTTGATGGAACATCTCTGCTGAGTGGCAACATGTAAAGAGTTCTGTCTTTTTCGCTATATTTGTTGGACCAAACAGCAAGAGTTTGTTTGGTTGGTTGTTTTTCTGAAATAATAATGCTTTAATTTGTGCCCTAGTTACAATGTTAAGAATGAACATAGTTGGTGGTATGTTTGTGGCCATAAATGAGTTAGATAAACAGGCGTAGATAAACATGTTTAAAACTGAACAAAATCCTGCAACATTGTCTGTCCAAAAGTTGTGACGTTGCTTGGGATCCCAAATGTCTGTTATTGTGTCTTTAATGAATACACAAGTCATGTTCATGGTGGTTATAGGCTACCTTATGAAACATCGAAATATTCATTTGCAGGTAATTTTAACATAAAAAGAACGCATCGTTACACAATGTTAATGACCCGCAGATTTATATTAAAACTCTCTCTCTCTCTCTCTCTCTCTCTCTCTCTCTCTCTCTCTCTCTCTCTCTCTCTCTCTCTCTCTCTCTCTCTCTCTCTCTCTCTCTCTCTCTCTCTCTCTCTCTCTCTCTCTCTCTCTCTCTCTCTCTCTCTCTCTCTCTCTCTCTCTCTCTCTCTCTCTTACACTTAGTTGTTATTATGACGAGTAACTGAAGCATAACAATGTTGACTTATTTCATTATCTTTGATGTTCATTTGTTATGCAAATGTATGCCCTCTCCAGATGTAGGTAATTCTCTCTTGTCTTTCCATTGGCATGTTGCTGTAGTGTGGATTC
>JAGGCT020000961.1:17500-25000 GCA_017654935.2 Phymorhynchus buccinoides
GAGAGAGAGAGAGAGAGAGAGAGAGAGAGAGAGAGAGAGAGAGAGAGAGAGAGAGAGAGAGAGAGAGAGAGAGAGAGAGAGAGAGAGAGAGAGAGAGAGAGAGAGAGAGAGAGAGGACGCTTTGATTTATTCACATCTTGTGCTATATTATTATGGGTGGCGCTGCAGTAGCGGTGATGCGCTCTCAAGGTGGGAGCATCCCGAATTTCACGAGGATGAGACTGTGTGACCAGAAAATGCTAAATAGGCCTACTAATAAGAGATCAGAAGTTGACTGCTTCATAGAGAATGAATGAATGTGATAGCATTGTAAATACCCCCCCCCCCCCCCGGCCTGCCTAATGAAGCATAGGGGAAGACGGGGTAAAAAGCTCATGGGCGGGTAAGAAGCCCACCCCAATTATCTCATGAAATGAAGCAAATTTCAGTCTCATTTTGCCCATGAGACGAGCGTTAATGTCTAGCATTCGTCTCATGGGCAAATTTGACTGAAATTTTCTTTATTTCATGAGATAATTGGGGTGGGCTTCTTACCCGCCCATGCGCTTTTTACCCCGTCTTCCCCTACAGTTGTTTTTTGTTCTCTGCATCCTTTTCGGAGATGAGATGTATGGTAACTGTTCATGCTCGAGATCATCATATCAACATCATCATGAGCACTATATTTACAAAGGTAACGCTAGTTACGTCCACATTTCTGCAATCTTTATAAAGGGGTAACGCTCGTTAATAATAAATAATAATAATTGATAGTATTTCTATAGCGCCTTTCTATAATTATTTTACACTCAATATTACACTCATATATTATGTTACACGCTCATAATGTCAAAGCAGGGCATTTGCCGCGTGCCGGCGACCTTGAATTTCACTGAGTTGAATGTAGAGAGTTGAATTAGAAAGGTCAGCGTAACTCGGGCAGAACGAGCGCGGGCAAATTAGTAGTCTAGTGTAGAGAACGAACACTCGTGAAAAATGCCCTAATGCTCGATACCATTATATTAACATGATCGTGAGCATTATATCTATAACGATAACGCATACGGGGGTGTAACGACCGTTACCCCGTTATAATGATTGCAGAAATAATCTGGATGTAACGAGCGTTGCTCTTGTAGATATAGTGCTCAAGATGATGTTGATATGATGATATTAACCCCTTGACTGCCACCAACGTATCACGTACTGACCTGATGACATCATTGATGATGTCATCAGATGAAGAGGAATAACCCTGTTATGCCGGTTTGGGCTCTAACACAGTCAAGAGAGTTATATCCCCAGACCATTTTGCCGGATTGGCTCTATTAGTTGTCTTTTTTCGTGGCATGATTTGCCCAGTGATTTGTTATTTAATTTTCTCTGGCAGTCAAGGGGTTAAGCCTTGAATTGACGTTGATGACCGATCCTGGCATTTTCTTTAACATAAGTGCGTAACGAGCGTTTTACCCTTTTACAATAAATGTTGCAGAAATCTGGATGCAAACAGCTTTACCCAAGTTGCATAATGTCGTGCTCAAGATGACGTTGATGACTTATCTTTGAACTGACTATGACATATCTTCACAAACATTTGGTTGGGACTTCGTACGAAAGGCGATACTAATCCATTCCGTGTTCTCTTTTTTTTGGTAGCATTCATATCATTAAAGTAATGTATCAATGCATTCTGAAGTTATTCTTCTTTTTCGTTCGCTCAGACAGTTTCCTGTCATATGAGCGTAGATGCATCATGCTGCCGTTATGCGCCTAACTAAGAAATAGGCCCAGCATGTCCGACTTCGGCTGAGGAAATCTGTGTAAGAATTTATATAAAAAAAAGGCAGTAAGATAAAAAGACAGCAGATGACAGTAAGCAAAGGGAAAAGGCAGAATCAAAGAGAATGACAGAATTAGAGGAAGTTACAACCACAGAACTTCCAGAAGGTGGGGGAACTATTTGTACAAAAGACCCCCCCGGTATCGCCACGGGGGGGGGGGGTGGGGGTGGGGGGGGTGTCTAAAGTTATGTAAATGTCAATTGTGTTCAGTTTAATAATTTGATGCCGTTAGCGAAAACGACTCGTGAAGGCTATGCAACAACAGTCCATCCACAACATCTATGCAAGAGCCGGGAACATTTCATTGAATCCCTGTACTTTTAAAATGGACAAAGAATAACTCTTCAACGCCGCCAGGGAACAAACGTCCGACCAGTCGTCCGACCAGTCCCGCGCCAGAGACGAGTTGCCTATTGCTTTGACAGAGAGAAGACAACATCGCTCTTCATTCGTCACTTAACATACAGCAATAAAGAAGATGGTCCACAGAACTATTGAAACAGACCAAAAAAAAGCAAAAATGTTTTCTTTTAAACGATTACTCTCTTCTCCCTTCTTTCACCATTCCCTGTCCGAGTCTCCCTCCGCCCCACGCAGACAGACAACAGGAAGCGGAAAGAACCTCTCGCCTCTTCTCGCGGTCCTCGGGGATACGTTGTGGAAACCTTTCCCTTTCCGCCTGTCATCCAGCATTCATCAGCCAAAATGGCGATCCGACAGAAAACAACTGGCCAACATCTGACTTTTTTTCTTTTCAATATACTCAAGGGAAAATGATGCTGGAAAGACGAACATAATTCGGAGAAAACATCTTTTGACTGCCTGAGAGCTGAACAAAAATGTTGCTGCTCTTTTCTTGTCATGCCCTCTGCTCCAGAATTCTGCTTCACTGGATTAGGAAGTCAAATGGTGTTGATAGACCGACCCCCCCCCCCCCCCCCTCTCTCTCTCTTTCTCTCTGCCTGTCTGTCTGTCTGTCTGTCTTGCCTGTCTGTCTGTCTATCTGTCTGTCTCTCTCTTTGTCTCTGCGATTGAAAAAGAGTGATTGTTTTAAATTCATGTGTCTTTAGTATTATGCTGACAATGGTCACGTATATGGAAATATCACATATTGTGTAAATTAGTGTGAATGAAAGGACGACCGATACGAGGTTCAGTTTTGCACAAATATCTATTGAACAGAAACTGGCAAAGATCTAATTGTGTACATGATTTACAATCAACGTATGCAGGTGTGCATCTTCCGTGGCATTTTTGTTTGTGTCTCTTCTTTTCCCGATGTTGGCGAATGCATTACCACACTGTATCATAATAATATTGTTTATTTTGATAAACAAAAAACCCAAAATGAAACCTTATTCACTGATACTGAATCCAGATTCTGTCAACATTTACCCGATTTCACCGAAACGTCATCTCCACCCAAACGTCACAAGCTCTTGGTTGCATTCGAATACTTTAACATGAAAAGTAACCACAGGACGAAAACAACAACAACCGAGTTAAAGAAACATTTCTAGACATCCTCGATCAGCACCCGATCGCAACATCTTTACCTCTCTAACTCATTCCAGTCGTTCCAGCCAATCATGTGCGGAATTAATAGATAGCTGTCAATTTGATGCATTTGTTTCAAGGGAAGTATGTTAGCACACCATACCTGGCTTGGTCACTTCTGAACTCGCTTCGCTCCCTTAGGCCACAATTTTGCCTCTGACTTTGCTTTTGTATTGGTTTGTTGTGGGGTAACCAATTGGTGTGGATAGGTTTTTTTTATATAAAGTCTATATATAAAACATGTCTGATCTACCACTTCCATATGTCTCAACCTGAAGTAAAAACCTGTAATCTTCTTTCATTATTTCTCCTTTTGTTTATGTATGTTTTGTTTGTGTGTATGGCTGAAGTGATTTGTGAGTTCGTTGCGATGCGAATGAGTTACATTTTGTAAAGATGTTCAGGATACGTTACTTTCAAAAGATACAGAAAAGGTGGGAAATAGACGGCCAGGAAGACATCTTCCATCTATTACCTAGGACAAAAAGGAAAGAAGACAGAAACTAAGTTCAGTTTCATCCATACAAGGGTAGAGCAGGGAAAAAGACAAACTTCTCTCCCTCACTGTCTTGTCTCTGTCTCTCCCTGTCTCTCCTCGGACCCAGGGGAGCCGACCCTCCCTTCCTCCCGGGGTCCCAGGGGGTAGGTGGCGCGTTTGTAAAGTGATAAGAAGTTTACACGATCAAATCTGTTCCACTGACGCAAACCGGAGCGGTGGCCTTCTGGAAACAAACCTTGGCAAGACGAGTCGTCCCTGAGGAAATCAAACAGCGGGGAGAGAGGCGTCTTCTTCAGTCAGTTCCTCCTCTCATCTCGCCATGGATCCGGCTGCTGCTGCTGTAGTAGTGTTCCTCTTCTTCAGCTTGATGGTGGAAGGAAATAGAAAACAACGAGAGTAGCATAAGTATATTTGTAGGGTTTGTGAGAACAACTCCCCACCACCCCCCCCCTCTCCCTCCGCCGTTCTTTTTTGTACTCCCAGTTGTATGAGAACGGGAATTACATTAGAATGGGAACGAGGGCCTGTGCGTTTCTCTGTCCGTCCGTATGTGTGTATGTGTGTAATGTGCGTAGCGCCTAAGCCACTCAACCGATCGTAACGAAGCTCAATAGTTCCTTAGACCTTGCAGTGGCAGCACACGATTTTTGATTATTGATTTGATTTGATCGGTTTAATTTAAAGTCTGTTCACAATCACAACGTGGGTTGCAAGAGTGGGCAAGATAGCGGAGAGCGGATGAATGATTGGGTGTGGTGTGAGAGTTACATAAATTTATGTTTCATTCTTTTTTTAATATTTTTTATTTTACACGGTGGAAGACAAGTTTCCATGTGCGTTGTACAATGCCAATGGACAATAAAGAAACTTATGACTTATGACTTATGGTGATATTAGTCTTTAGAAAAAAAGAAAGAAATGAATTAAAGCGAGCTGCAAAAGCGCGCGCGTATGTGTGAATTAAAGCGAGCTGAAAAAGCGCACGCGCGCGCGCACGTGTGTGCGTGCGCGCGCACATTTATGTGTGTGTGCTTATCAACAACAATATAATAATCAAACGTAAACTAATGAATCAATTATAACAAATCAAAAATCCCAGAGCTGAATTTCAGGGCTGTAAATGATGTCAGCACGCGATCTCAGATTTACAGAATGACAAGCCGCATCAACGTAATCCCCATGACACCATTTTGAATATTAAAAAGACACTGTTTATTTTTAAGGTAATGGATGGATTTAAGCCAAAGTGAAAAGGTGCTATCTCATATTTTGTAATAAAAGATATAACTTCCAAACAATGCTGTACCGATGTAGAAAATAGTTTAACAACAAAAACAAAACAAAATCGAACAAACAAAGAAACTAAAACAAACCCAACCAAACAAACAATAAAATATTTAAAAGAACAGAGTCCAAGATTAGCTCCCTTCAAATCTATGGTCTGACCATAGAGCCCAAGATTAGTTCCCTTGAATTTCATTCAAGGGAACTAATCTTGGACTCTATGGTCTTTTTTAAATTGTATTGTTTGTTTGGTTGGGTTTGCTTTAGTTTCTTTGTTTGTTCGAGTTATGTCCCTTGAACTTCATTAAAAACTTACTGGAGAAATTCAAGGGACATAACTCGAAGTTTACAACTATGAGCATACGATTTATTACTCCATTTCGTTTTTATGAAAAACTGTTTTGATTTTTGTTGTTGATCTTTGCTTTGAACTGGGAGTAGTTTATATGGCCCTTCCATCTTGTTTTAAGTTATTGGTGTGCATACTGACCGGCAAAAGAAACTACACACGTGCATTCCATACATGTATATGCGCATAAAAGAACGGCTCATTCGAATATTTTCAAATTTTGCAGATGCTTACTTCAATTATTTGTGTACCCAAAATCGTAAGTTTTATTGCATTCGGGCGATTAGTTGCGATACAATAGCTCAACAAACAATACCACCCCAAATTTGAAAATCACAAAAACCTGTTCTGCACAAAAAGAGTGGAAATTGGGTGTGTCCACTGTAGTTGGCAAGGCAAAGGTTTTTTTTTTACACGATGTCCCATGAACCCCCTCAATGTGTTGAGAAAGCCCCAAGGAACTGCTACTTACACAGTTCAAGTTATTGCTGTTTGGGTAGGCATACCCAATGTTGACACATTTTGAGCAGCTGTGTTTTGTGATGTTAAACTTAGGGGGTTGCGTTATTTGTTGAGCCATTGCTTCAAAACTAATAATAGCATCTGCTTCTGTATCTATATCTGTATCAGGTATGTTGAAGGAGCCTATAAAGGCTATTTACTCAACGGCTTCCAAGTTGATCTAGGATTCATAGTCGGATACTGTCAGACTGGCATACCAAGAAACGACCGACAAAAACGTCTGGGTGTCGTGTTTGGTTTTGTTGAATAGCAAAACATGCTAAGAAAACAGAGTGTAATGCATCAAAACATATCACGCTAATTTTGTTCCATAGCGCTTAAAAACTCAAGTCTGATTGAAAGCATTTAATGGCGGTTTCGCTGCAGTCTGTTTGAATGGGTTTGTTTTAATGGTTACCTGGTAAAGCTCATCAGGTTCAGGCAATATACCTCCAGACAAAATTGAAAGTGATTCTGTGCAGGGTTCACCTGGGCAGAATAAAACAAACCAACAAATTAGACAATAATATTCGCAATTCAAGACACACACACGCACACACACACACGCACGCACACACGCACACACACACACACACACACACGCACGCACGCACGCACGCACGCACACACGCACACGCACACACGCACGCACGCACGCACGCACGCACGCACGCGCACGCACACGCACACGCACACACACACACGCATACATTATGTGCGCAAACAAAACTTTACTCATTATGAAAGTGAGCCGGAAAAAATGGTTTAAGAGACATTTTTTGTTCTCCTGTTTTGTAAAACTTGGTAAAACATTATATAAAAAAAAGACCTTAACATAAACCTGATGTAATGCCCATCCTACATCCACCCCCTTCAGTCTTCAGCCACCCACCCACCCTCCTTCGTTCGAGATAATTCAATCCTGCCTATTCTTTTTCGTTTTTCCCTCCTGCATCATCCTATTTCCTCTCGCTGGCTGCGACCAGCTTCCTGATGAGTGTGTGCGTTTCCGGGAAGTTGTTCTTCCCGGCGATTGGAGTCGAGGCAATTAGCAGATGAACCAGCGGGCTTTACCAAGCCGCCAGACCATACTTGAAACTGTTAAAGCAAAAAAGACCACACAAAAAAGTAACCACAGATTCAGCAATAATGGTACTTGTCCGTCGGAGGTTGTGATTTCTTTTTGGGCCTTGTTTCATGGATGTTCTTTATTTCCAGGCCCAGAAGTTTCAAGCTAATTGTTTTGCATGAATTCTCTGTGAATGGCATTCAGATTTAAGGCAAAAACGTATCACAGGTAATATGTTTACCAAACCAAAGCGACTGGAAGGAATTTAAGCCGCGGGAGGAGGAAGAAGGGGTGATATGGAACGTCCACGTTTAGATGTACCACGCACTTCTTTATACTGATTACATGTACATTTATATAACGCTTAACCTTTCTCTCAGACCAGGCTGAGAGTGTTTTGCAATCACCACAATGTTAGTGG
>JAGGCT020000962.1:0-12500 GCA_017654935.2 Phymorhynchus buccinoides
TCTCTGTCTATCTCTACCTGTTTCTCTCTCTCTCTCTCTCTGTCTGTCTATCTTTCTGTCTCTGTTCCTGTTTCTGTCTCTCTCTTTGTGCTGTATGCACTGTTGCTCTTTGAGGTTTTCACAAACACACCTCCCCCCCCCCCCCCCCCCCCCAGTAATATATGTACATGTGTGCAAACACGTTTGCGTATGGAAATGACGCCCACAATACGCATCTAGATCGAAAGTGAATGGTTGAACAGCATCGTCATTTATATTTTATTGAACTGAACAAGGAAAAGAATGTCTCACAAATTAATGACTAATTTGGGACTCGACTGCATAATAAAGTGAACGATTTGATTACTTGGCGATTACTGCAATGGTTTTGAATGATTGAACGGTTTGATGATTGATAACGGACTGAAAATGGATTAAATGCTTAACAGCTTGGTGGTTGACGTTGTAGTGATACATTGAACAGCGTGATGACTGATATTGAACTGGATAGATGTCATCAGACTTAACAATGAAGAAAGAATAAGAAGAAGAAGAAGAAGAAGAAGAAGAAGAAGAAGAAGAAGAAGAAGAAGAAGAAGAAGAAGAAGAAGAAGAAGAAGAAGAAGAAGAGCAGGAGGAAGAGGAGGAGGAGGAGGAGGCGGTGGAGGATAAGGACAAAAAGCGAGAAGCAAAGGAAGACAAAGAGGAGGAGGTAAAGGAGAAAAGGATGGAGAAAGAAAAAGAAGAAGAAGAGGAGGAGGAAGAGGGAGGGAAGGAGAAGGGGGAGGCGGAAAAGGAGGAGGAAGAAGAGGATAAGGAGGAGGAAAAGGAGGAGGAGGGAAAGGAGGAGGAGGAGGAGGAGGAGAAAAAGAATAAGAACAAAAAGGGAGAAGTGAGGTAGAAAAAGAGGAGGGGTAGGAGGACGAAAAGGAAAACAAGATGGAAAAGAAAAAGAAGAGGAGGGTGAGAAGGAAGAGGAGGAGGTGGGGGAAGCAAAACTATCTTCTTATTGATCTTCCTATCCACCCGTCCCTCTATTCACAGTAACATGGGTCGGCGGGGAAGGGGTTAAATGACACGAAGGGCCAGGGCCAAGATGAAGAAGCAAAAGATGAGAAATCTGGATGGATAGTCGATGGGGATGGGCTTTGGTATTTGGAGAGGTGATGACAAGCTAGTGAGAGAATAGAATGGTGTGGAAAGTCCCCATTGTGTACATTACAGATTATCGAGTAGGTTTTGTTTTCAAAGAAACAACAGCTAGATAATAACAGTAAAATGTTTGAGATCATTTGGTATATACAAGGGCGTGGCACTCAGGCGCAATGCCTACTTTCTGAAAGGCACTGAAGACGATTAAGTGGTCATTTGCATGCGCACAGTTTCAAATCAAATCATCTTTATTATCTCATAACAGAGTAATTGCAGCCAGGTGCACATAAGAAAAACAACAACAATAAACACATTTATCAACATCAATTAAAGAATATAAACTAATAACTAATAACACTGCAATGTTGTAATTAACAAACTGGACGAATACGAATAGAAATTCAATCCCAAGGAGATGGACAGGCTGCTCAGCAAAACAATCACTCGATGCAGTGCATTAAGAGTTCAACGGATGAATTGATCTTGGTAAGAAAGTTTTCTGTGCTCTTATTTTAAGTTTTAGAGTTCTGTATCGACGGCCCGATGGTAACACTTCATAGTATTTTGCCAGAACATGACTGTTATCATTAAGAATTTTCCTGGCTTTCCTGACTACTTGTCTGTCATACAACTCTTGCATACCACTCTGCCTTGCACCCACAACCTTACTGCACACATTCACCATATCACTCAACACGCGCTTATTTTTTACACTGAAGCTTCCATACCAACAGATAAATGACACAGTAAGAATAGATTCAATGCAACATCGGCAGTAGGTTTGAAGAATATCTGAACACATTCTGTAAACATTCTGTTCTGCCATTCTGTAAACATGCTGTTCTGCCATTCTGTAAACATTCTGTTCTGCCATTCTGTAGAGATTCTGTTCTGCCATTATGTAGGACATTCTGTTCTGCCATTCTGTAAGCATTATGTTCTGCCATTCTGTAGGACATTCTGTTCTGCCATTCTGTAAACATTCTGTTCCGCCATTCTGTAAACATTCTGTTCTGCCATTCTGTAAACATTCTGTTCTGCCATTCTGTAAACATTCTGTTCTGCCATTCTGTAAGCATTCTGTTCTGCCATTCTGTAAGCATTCTGTTCTGCCATTCTGTAAACATTCTGTTCTGCCATTCGGTAGGACATTCGTGCAACGAACGAACAACAAAATGAAATAGAAAGGTTCAAGAGCTATTATTGATTGCTTATTTATTTTACATTGTATCTCTATGAACATGTAAAAGGACCACGATCCCTCCTCACCAACCACCCCCTTCCCATTGTAATCTCTAGTTTGAATGTGCGTGTAAGACATCTTGTTGTGTCAGTTTATGACTTCCAGATAACTGTGGAGGCAGAAGCTGTTCTGGAGAACTAAAATTGCATTTGTTTTTCGTTTATGCCTAGGTACATCCCCACTTTCTCGGCTATTAGGTCTTTAAGAAAGTTGGTGCTGGAGAGGGCACCGAAAGGCTAACTAATGCCCAAGGTTGTAGCACTAAGAGCTAATAGCAAATGCCTCCTAGTTTGAGACTGATCAGAGTAATTAACAAAAGCACAAATCTGTGCAATGGATTTCCAGTACTGTAGAAAATAATTTATGATACAACTTTCCCTTTTATTGGCACCAAATGTAGGCTAATGTCAGCCAATGACAAAAGCCAGTTAAAGTAGAGGCTAATTTGTTAAGTGTGTTCCTATGATTTTACACTAGCACAAGAGCGAGAAATTGGTTTCTTTAATATATCTTCCCCATTGTGTCTATTTATTGTCCTCAGTGTACGCCAATTATAAGCACGCGATCGATCAGAGAAACATGAATCAGCACTGTTAGTCTGTCTGTCTCATCTTTCGAGACAAAGCGTTCGAGACAAAACAGAATGGCAAAGCAATGCTATGTCACACAGTGTGTCACGACCAAATATTGACAGAGCACAGCGGTAGACACTGAGCAATGACATTCATCATTTGGTGACATCTTCTGTCAACACCACTCCTTTAGCTGCACCCGAAGTATTAGCGCCTCGAAGGCAGAATACAAGACAGGATTTGATGAACCTCAAACAGACGAAAACTAAGCAGAAGAACATTGCAGGGAGGACTATGATATCTCTCAGTTCTGTAAGGTCACGTGGGAGCCGGGTGTTTCTCCACCATGGAAAACAATGGCATATTTTGATTTGTTCTTGGACAAAATTATAAACGAATTTGCAAACTCGTGTGCAACATTATTTCGCTTTCCTGGTCATTAGCGAAGAACATTGAACTTTAGCAGTTCATTTATTACAATTCAAAACATATATTTATTATAAAACTGGTAAAATAAATTACACACAGAAGTGTAAAGCACTGCATTAACTGTCCGTAAATAATTCCTGTGTTGCTTGTAGTGATTAAAGCATTCAGTTTCTAAAGATTCTCTTTCTGTTCTTCTTCCTCCATTAAACATCCACCTTCTTTTAGATGAGCTTTAGATATAGTTGAATTCAAATCAACCACACACGAGACAGAAGTTTGCATCGACAATTATTAAGCTTACTAAGTCAACACAAGGTACCCCGAATGACCCCCCCCCCCCCCCCACAACGCTCCTTGTTTTCATCCCTTGCACACCCTACATCTTTCCAGATCATTATTCTGTGGCTGAAAATCGAATATTGTGTACCAGCATCCCATACATTTCTTCTCTGATAGAAACTATCACGACATGAAAAATATTGATGAAGGGAAAGGGAGAACGAAAAATGAAGACCTGGCTGAATAGGGAAGGACGGAGTTGAGAAGGAGACTGCCTGCTTGCTAGCACGACCAGTCAGCTATGAAACAATGACGCTAGAAGCTGAACGGAAGGGACGAAGTAAAGGCGCAAGATGGAAAATTAGAGGAAAGAAGAGTGGAAGGAGAGGAGGAGGAGAGAGAAAAAAGGGGGATGACAGTGTCATCAACAAACGATGCACCATGACCCCTGCCCGTCCCTGTCTCCCCGATCAGCGGGCAGACCATCAGAGGGTATCAGCGGCAGAAAATGAAGTCCCCGCTAACTATTAACCCCTCATTCGTTAACTGCACTCCACCATATTTCTCCTCCCTTCCGCTCATATTCAGCTTCCGTTTCCGCTTTCTGTTCTAATCCACTTCCTGTCAGTGTCCTGGTGTAATAACAGTGTCGTCTTTTGCGGCAGTTCGGAAAACTAATTTTGTACGCAAAGAGGTGATAGTAGGCCTCATTCAAGGGGGTAATCTCTCTCTCTCTCTCTCTCTCTCTCTCTCTCTCTCTCTCTCTCTCTCTCTCTCTCTCTCTCTCTCTCTCTCTCTCTCTCTCTCTCTCTCTCTCTCTCTCTCTCTCTCTCTCTCTCTCTCTCTCTCTCTCTCTCTCTCTCTCTCTCTCTCTCTCTCTCTCTCTCTCTCTCTCACACACACAGAGCTCCTTTCTCTACCTCTCTCCATGTGTCGGCTGGTGCAGATATCAACTTATTTGTAAGGTGACGATGTATAATATTTTAGGATATTTTAGTGCATAACATTAATTTATTCTTTCAGTGCTCGTGGGCAAACTAAAACAATATAGGTTGTTTTCAAGGTGCACGCGAACAGCATTTTGATGAGAGAATTTGGTTATTGATGTCCATCTCTATGCGTTTATGAGAGTTCTCTGTTTGTCTGTCCCTGTCTCGCTGTGTCTGTCTGTCTCTGTCTCCCTCTGTCTCTGTCAGTCTGTCAGTCTCATTCATAATTATTAGCAACAGCAACAAATCCAATGTCGACCCTTGCTTCTCCTGTTTGCTTTTAAAACGTTTGATGTGTGCATGACAAAATAAATAAGTGCAGTGGTTGTGCATTGATTTTTCAGGTCACCGTGAACACGGTTGAAGCGCAGCCTCCAGGTCCATTGTGTGCGCACTTCCAGAGATGAGCCAAGCAGCGTAGAGCAAACCGCACCGGTGATCGGACAAAAAGTAACAAGAAAAAATGTAACGGAAAAAGCAACTGCATCACCCCACAGAGCTTAGAAAGGAGGACCTTCCACCCTGTTTGACCAGCCCGCTGCTGCCTGACACAGGTGTAACCAAGCGTGGAGGCTGGTGACGAGGCGCCTCCACCGTCACGTGTGGACTGCCACCGCCATGACAGCAGTGAAGAAAGGGGACGCTGTGTGTACCTACCACTCATCTCCCTGATGAGTCCCGCGCAGCTAGCATCGGCCGACCCGCGCCAATTCCATTAGGACCCTAGCCAGGCTTGTCTTTTAGAGCCGAGAACGATGGATTAGGAATTCATTTGTTTGCTGCCGGCGCCTAGTGCCGAGGGCAGGCTGGATGGCCGGGCCATGTCTGCGGACGCGGGGGGTTGCGTTGTGTCAACACTCCGGGCCTCTCGTCAAAGCGGCCCGTCAATGGCCGGAGAGCCGGACCAGCGCCCCAGAGCCGTGTTGTGTGGTGCCGCATCATCAGCCGCTAATAACTCGCCCATCAGTGTCTGATTTATGCGCGGTGTACAGATTTGAAGAAATTGGAGTCAATATTGACTCTCCGGTGCCCTCCCCGCCTGGTTTTTCAAATAAAGCGGCCGTGGGGTGCTGACGCCAGACAGCGTGCTGCTGTGTGCTGAAGAGCGGCAAGGTCTGTGAGCTGGGAAGCCGAGTACAGTGGCTGACAACACCGGGCATGGAGGAATGAAATAGCGTCACTGGGAGATGCTCCATAGTTTGAGGCATCCACGTTCTGTCATCAGCAACATCGTTGTTTAAAACGGATATTATTGAACCTTCATTCCAGATCAAGTAAAAAAATAGTTTTGAACAACTCTATGCGTTAAGAAAAAATCTGATCCTTAAATGCTGCTTCAATTCTTCTTAAGAATAATCCGTTGTCGTTTTCTATATAAAAAAATCCAGCTAATTATTTTATTTTAATAAACAAGCCGCAAATACAAATGTGAATGAAGAATTATGTTAGTAATTATAAGAACAGGACTCGTCTTGGCATAAGTCTGTGTCAGACCAATTGACATAAGCTAGAACGCCAAGGCTACATCAAAATGTTGTTATGTTCTGTATAGTTATGCGGGGATTGTCTTTAGCCATGACAAGCTCCTAGCATATCATCAGTCTAAAATCCTCCGAAGTCGGAGTGTGGCTGCCCACGTGGCGGGGTAATCAAAATCGGTCACGCACGTAATGTTCTCATCCCTAGTTGGTGCATTTGCACCTTAATGTTCAAGTGCTTCGGGCTGTTGGGATGATCCCTGGAGTCTGTAAGCCAGGGTAGGACAACGAGAACGACATAAGAACAGGACAGTACTAGGATCAATGAGATGCGGCGAGAGGAGATAGGTGTAGAAACGAAGGAGAAGGTCGTAGGGAGAGAGAGTAATAGACAGGGAACAGAGCAGGGCAGAAACACGGGGATCCACTGACTGAACACTCACTCTCATGCTGGGTGCAGTCCCCGGGGTCGGGGGGTAATAGAGTGATCAACAAGACCTTAGCTGCCATCTCCGGGGACGTGGGCTACTGTGGCAGTTAGCAGTGAACAATGCCACCTGCCTCCTCCCTACTGTACCCCCGCATCTCCCTCTGCTCCATCGCTCTTTGCCTCCTGACAGCACCACGGAGGAAAATGGAGTCGCCATGTCGCTGCCTTGCCCAATCCCAGGGGACGTCATTCTTATTGAAGGTCGCCCTGGCCATCAGAGTTACACCCCGTGGTGCTGGCCTCAAGCCATGTCAGTGACCAAATGTGGTCAGTCAGGCGTTCAATGGATGACCTCTCCACCCTCCGTGCTACGATTTCTGATTTCTCTTCTTCCCACTAGGATTGCATTTGCAATCTTTTTCGTCGCGAGCAATCTGTTGTTTTATCTTCGTTTCATTTTGATCAGATAAATCAGCAGACAAAAGTTGCTTAGCTCAAAATCTCAACATTAACAGTTTATCGGTCCAGACATTCTTGCAAGATCGAATTTGATTCCCTTTTTTAAAATGTCACTCCCTTCTCTGGTATACTATGCATAAAAATAAGGGCAGAGAGAGAGAGAGAGAGAGAGAGAGAGAGAGAGAGAGAGAGTCGCCATAAAGGATATCGATCTGTACTTTGAGCCATCCACTCTCTATAAACAAGAGATGGCTGGGTGTCTCACGGATTTATACTCGGCAGCTGTTGGACACAGAGCAGTTTGTTGATGTTTTAGGCGGTGGTCGTGGGTTCTTAAAAGCCCTTTATGGTTTCATCGTTTAAGTGTATAACGTTTTCTTTCTTCAAGAAACTTAACCCGTGTGATTATATTCTGTTTCAAGAGCTTTGCAACCATGTGTTAAAAAGAACATAAATCACTTATGACTCGTGGAAACTTATGGTCGTGTCGAACAACCATGCATACGAATAGTTTAAAATAAACCAAGAGGCGAATAACCAGATATGATATGTTATTAAAATTGATTGGTGGCAGAGGAGTCGAGAAGAAAAAGATCTGAGTAAGAAGAAGAGATCAAATGACAAATGAAAAACAGAACAACAGGGAGAGAGAGAGAGAGAGAGAGAGAGAGAGAGAGAGAGAGAGAGAGAGAGAGAGAGAGAGAGAGAGAGAGAGAGAGAGAGAGAGAGGAGAGAGAAAAGGGAGAGAGAGAGAGAGAGAGAGAGAGAGAGAGAGAGAGAGAGAGAGAGAGAGAGAGAGAGAGAGAGAGAGAGAGAGAGAGAGAGAGAGAGAGAGAGAGAGAGAGAGAGAGAGAGAGAGAGAGAGAGAGAGAGAGAGAGAGAGAGAGATTCACCTAAACTTTGTATTCGACTGTGCTTTGTTTTATATTTCTGTGCCCCAAGTGGGTATGAAATAAAACATTTGCCTTGCCTTGCTACTGTAGGCCTACATCTATTGTTAGGGAGTTTTTTTTGTCGACCATCATGTCATCTGTATAGTCCTAACGGTGTGCCGCCATATTTCAACTAACGTTCCCGACGGTCCTTACAGGCGGCAGATGGCAGCACAAGCCGGCTTCCTGTTGAAAATGGCGGCTGGAACAAAGGCTGGTGAGGGGAGAGACAGTCGATGTTGGGCTGTCTGGCAGTCTGGCTGTCCACCATCAGCCAGCCCGTGATGGACTGGCACTGCCTGCCAGAGAGCCCGCACAATGGACTGGAACCCCTAGTCTTGGGCAAGACAATGGGGGAGGAATCAGAGAGAGAGAGAGAGAGAGAGAGACAGAGAGAGACAGAGAGAGGGAGAGAGAGAGAGAGAGAGAGAGAGAGAGAGAGAGAGAGAGAGAGAGAGAGAGAGAGAGAGAGAGAGAGAGAGAGAGAGAGAGAGAGAGAGAGAGAGAGAGAGAGGGGGAGAGAGAGAGTGGTGAGGAGAAAGAGAGAGAGAGAGAGAGAGAGAGAGAGAGAGAGAGAGAGAGAGAGAGAGAGAGGGAGAGAGAGAGAGAGAGAGCAAGAGAGGGAGGGAGGGAGGGAGAGAGAGAGAGCAAGAGAGGGAGGGAGGGAGAGAGAGAGAGAGAGAGAGAGAGAGAGGGAGGGAGGGAGGGAGAGAGAGAGAGAGAGAGAGAGAGAGAGAGAGAGAGAGAGAGAGAGAGAGAGAGAGAGAGAGAGAGAGAGAGAGAGAGAGAGAGAGAGAGAGAGAGAGAGAGAGAGAGAGAGAGAGAGAGAGAGAGAGAGAGAGAGATGTATCATGTTTATGCTACTGTCCACGAAGAGGGTCTAAAACAATAAAGATTGAAGGACATCGACAGATGGTTTTCTAGTAAGATGCATTGATAAAATGTGCACAGTGTTTGCTCTCTTAATGCCAAATATGGCACTAATGTCTTTACAGAGAGAGAGAGAGTTGCTTTGTATATGCGTTGTCGCTGGTTTGTCCTTAAAAACATTTAAGTTAAATACTATTTTTGCTATCTACTTGTTGATGAATAATTGATTGTAAAGCGCTTTGGGCTCATTTGAGGTAAAGCGCTATATAAATGTACTATTACTTACTTTACATGAGGTAACTACCGGTATATACCAGGCTGGGTAATTTATTGGCCTAAAATTAATATGATGCAAAAAGATTGTGTATCTGTGAATTTTCGCTCGTTTACACATACATGCACCCGAGGATGTTATTATATGTATTTTTAGTTTTCGTTTCTGCGTGTCGTGTGTTTTTCCTTCACTTTCGTATTTGTGTCTGTGTCCATTTTGTCTTGTCAGTTACTGTTTTTGTGTGTGTTTCTTTTTGTTTTCTTTAATCACCTTTCATTACTAAAGAAACACACACCAATACATCAATGCATGTAAGAAATTGTTGATGTGTATATGTATACGTACATTATGTGTTGTAACAAAAATAATGATGCAAACGAAAAGCAATATGACGCTATTGTCTAAAAAGAAATGATGGGGGAAGTATACATACATTTTCATATCTACACTGGTCGTTTATTTGTATATGTCTGAGATGTGGTCTCTGCCATATGCTGAGCAGAAACAATGTGTGTCACTATGTGTGTGTGTGTGTGTGTGTGTGTGTGTGTGTGTGTGTGTATGTGTGTGTGTGTGTGTCACTGTGTGTGTGTGTGTGTGTGTGTGTGTGTGTGTGTGTGTGTGTGTGTGTGTGTGTGTGTGTGTGTGTGTGTGTGTGTGTGTGTGACTCTGTGTGTGTGTGTGTGTGTGTGTGTGTGTGTGTGTGTGTGTGTGTGTGTGTGTGTGTGTGTGTGTGTATGTGTGTGCTTGAAGTCAAGTCAAGTCAAAATGATCTTTTTGAAGTAGTGAAGCAAGTGAGAAGCAATGAGAGAGAGAGAGAGAAGGAGAGAGAGAGAGAGAGAGAGAGAGAGAGAGAGAGAGAGAGAGAGAGAGAGAGAGAGAGAGAGAGAGAGAGAGAGAGAGAGAGAGAGAGAGAGAGAGAGAGAGAGAGAGAGAGAGAGAGAGACGAGAGAGAGAGAGAGAGAGAGAGAGAGAGAGAGAGAGAGAGAGAGAGAGAGAGAGAGAGAGAGAGAGAGACTAATTTGAACGACCACTCAAAATCGAACACAAAAAGCTTTACTCTTTACTCAATTTTATTGACATCCAAATCATTTTCATTAATTAGCAAAACAATATTATAATCATTCAATATCAAAATGGTGTCAAGGACAAGTCAAACAATATGAACAGTTCAATTTGACAGTCACGAACAACGAATGCCACGAGCCCCCTCCCCTCCCCTCAATTCACCCCCCCGCCCCCTCCCTCCCCCGTGCGCCATTCCTCACCTCTCCCAATAAAAGTTATCATACATGAACAGCACTGATTCTGATCGCTTCTCGGCCTTTTGGCTAAGACAGTGATTCAGGAACATAAATTTTTGTTTATACCCTGGTTTGTTTGTTCAGCCCGTCGTACATGGCGAAAGCCGATACACGACGTTAAACTGAACTTCCATCCACAGCACTTCCAGGATTGTACACACATGATGTGTGCGCGTGGTGTGTGCATGTGTGTGTGTGCGCGCGCGCGCGCGTGTGTGTGCATACACATGACATAAAACATGAAATTACGTGAACGGTGCAAACATAAGCCATATGTTCTTACCGACAAAGACAATAACCTCTTCCCCCCACCCCCGCCTTCTTGACTCCCGTTCAAGAGGGATTCAGAAATGTTTCTAAAATAGCAGAATAGAAATAGGAGGGGCTGGTATTATGCGCTAGGCGCTTAATTAAGGTCTTGGAATACAGTTAATTGTAGGCGGAAGCTGCAGAGGCAGATGTAGATAAATAGGGAGAGAGGTTAAGCAAGACAGACGCAAATCGATCGACCCGAACGGGGGTGGGGGAGGTAGAGGGATTTTGGGAAGAGAGGAGAGGGGGCTGGGGGAGAGGTAAGGAAAGTTAGGCAGTGGAAGAATACCGTCTGTTGTTTATTTTGAAATAAGATAAGGAAAAAAATAACAACGAAAAGAAACAAAACATGAAAATGCGGTGTTCAGACAAGATTTTCATATCAGAATCTTCGGTTTTGGTTTTAGATATCTATTGAAGCATAATTATATAAGCGCGTAAGCACACGTGTCATGTTCGTCTAATAGTATGCATGAAATTGACTACATTATTTTTCTTTTGTTTTGTTTAGCATTAGTTTTACTTTTTGTACCTTTTATGCAAAAACTTGTGATCCACCCATGGTAAGAGGTCGACTAAAAACAACAACAAACAAGAATACCCCACCCCCCTCCCCCCACGCCATATCGAACCTGAATAGATAGATACAAAGTAGAAAACTGAACATGACATCGATACATATCAGAATGGCATTTCGACATCATGGGCAATGCATTGAGGTATTTGACTAGGAAAACGGGTGCTTGTGGATCGTGTGTAGTTTCACATCATACACAAATTCCATATTGTTGCTTTTCAGGATCTCTGAGGAAACAACGAAGCGTTAAAAAAGAAACAATTAGCAAAGAAAACTCTCTTGAAGAAGGACTGAAGACGAAAAGGGTTGGATCAATAACAAGGAGCGCAATACGCGTGTCTTCTGTCTTGGAAAGGTGATTGCCATTAACAAAGCGATAGACGTCCTACAGATGAAGCATTTCGAAGAAAACAGCGGACCATCTGTCGACTACAATGGCAGTTATGATGATGATGGTAAAAATAATAATCATGATTCCCCCAAAGTCGGAGTGCGGCTGCCCAAGTGGCGGGGTAATCGAAAACGGTAACACACGTAATGTTCTCATCCGTAGCTGATGCGCTTGTACAATACTGTTCAAGTGCTTCCGCTGTTGGGATGATCCCTGGAGTCTTTTAGCCAGGGTACGATAACAACAACAACATAATCATGATAATACTAAGGAGAAGAAGAAGAAGAAGAAGAAGAAGAATAAGAAGAAAGAAGAAGAAGAAGAAGAAGAAGAAGCAGAAGAAGAAGAAGAAAGAAGAAAGAAGAAGAAGAAGAAGAAGAAGAAGAAGAAGAAGAAGAAGAAGAAGAAGAAGAAGAAGAAAGAAGAAGAAGAAGAAGAAGAAGAAGAAGAAGAAGAAGAAAGAAGAAGAAGAAAGAAGAAGAAGAAGAAGAAGAATAGGCGGAGGCGGAAAAGAAAGCAGGAGCATGATGATGAATAAGAGCATAAACATGATTGAATCAAGGACATTTTGCATTGGATTGTAATAATAAAAATAAGTAAAGCGAACTAGGAAAACATTACAAGTACCGCCTCGACTTCCAGCAAATAACGCGCGCACGCACGCACACACATACACACATACACGAACACACACACACACACACACACACACACACACGCACACGCACGCACACACACACACACACACACACACGCACACGCGCACGCGCACGCGCACGCGCGCGCGCACGCACACGCACGCACGCACGCGCACGCACACGCACGCACAC
>JAGGCT020000962.1:17500-25000 GCA_017654935.2 Phymorhynchus buccinoides
GAAGTTGCTCTATCAAAAGAATTGAGTTGTCTAACATAATGTCCTGTTCACATTTGTTTTCTCATTTGAAACGAACAAGAAGATATCAATAAATAACGATAATCATCATACATTTATTTAATAACCTTAATGTTCTTCACATCTTGGGATTTCCGTTCAACGTACATTTCTAATGGATGTCTTTTTAATTCCAAATAATACATGGAAGACATCTCCAACAATAAATTGTATTTTAAATATTCCACAGATCAAACATGCATAACGATCGTTTTACGACTGAATGCCTCTTGTATTCACCGGCTATTTTTGAACATTACATTTAACTATAGATTATCATCTAGGCTCAGAAACAACAAGAATGTGTAAAATGACTGTAAACCAGGCACTGAAGAAAACCCCCAAATCTTAACAAAAAAGGGTTCTAATGACAATAACGTTATAACAATTATTATGAGAAAATACATATTCAAAGCAGTGCTAAATACTTGACAGTGTTAGGTAAAACATAGCAGTACTGACAATCTTTAGACAAGCTATGCAGCATACAGTGTATGCAGCTCAGAAAACGATCAAGAAAAAACCCACAACGACATGCAAATTAAATAACAGAACAGGCCGAAAAAAGGGAACACACGTAACATAAGCAGCAATGATAAAGGACACTAACAGTCATGCAACAACGAAAGATGGTTAACCCATTCCCCACAGTATTGAAAGTCATGCAACAACGAAAGATGGTTAACCCATTCCCCACAGTATTGAAAGTCATGCAACAACGAAAGATGGTTAACCCATTCCCCACAGTATTGAAAGTCATGCAACAACGAAAGATGGTTAACCCATTCCCCACAGTAGAAAATCAAAGAGTGCAGAGTAGCGAAGCAGCACACCGGATTAAAAGACAGAAAAGAAGGAACCGCTTCGGGAAAGACGACCCTAAAGGGGCATACAGCATGGTGAACTCTTCACATAATCCATGAACACGAAAAGGGCTTGTGGGGTGGTTTACCGAGGAAGAGGGTAGTGCGGCTAAGGTTTACGGGTGGGTGACCCAGCCGTTCTGAAGGTCCCGGCACACGGGGGCAAAGGCGCTTTTCTGCTTGGCCGTGAGGCCGGGCCACAGTCCTGAGCCCCCGGGGTAATACGAACACCCGCTCATCCCCGGGGTGGGGCCTGCAGGGGCCCCGTTGTGCGCACCAGGAGGGGAGGAGGAGCAGGAGGAAACTGTTCAACAAAACACACAGCCCACAACAGGCGCCATGAGTAGGGGAGCAAAGGCCTACAACTCTTCGTTCTCACCCAAAAAAACCATATACACGGGTGTGAACATTCGATGTGTTGGAGATATTCCAGAGTAGGAGAGAGTGAAAGGGGGGAGGGGGAGGGGGACAGTGAGTAAACAAACAAAAAAAGAGGAGGGGGGCGTGATAAGTGTAAAGAAGGTAAAGGGGGGGGGGGGGGGGGGGGGGCGGGAAGAGGAAGTGAATTGGGGAAAAGGAACGGGAGAAGGAAAGGATGGAAGGGGTAAGTGGCTTTTCTTTATGTTTTAAAGACAATAAATATTTTGATTGAGTTGAACACAGGAAAATAAAGAGAGGATAGAACAGGTGTAGAAGTTTAAAACAGAAATCTTATTTGTGACGTTTCGTCCCCTCTCAGAGATATAAACCATCAATAATATAATGTTGAGTTTGTTTGTAGAGCCAAGACAAGCATAAACACTTGTTTAAACAACATTGTTTACCTAAATTCAAAACACTGCAGGGTACCACAGCGAAGCAACTTGAAGGAGGTTTCAAATGGGTTAAAGATAGTGTTCCAGACGCTGGAACATCAGAGGTCCTTGCACGACACATCATTAATATATTTGCGGTTTGTGAAGGGCATCCTTAACTAACATGTGGATGTCAGTCACGGCCTCCCCCCCCTCCCCTTGGAGATCCCCCACCCCCATCCTCACTACTATGCTGAACGTGGTCATTCATGATGCCCCAAAGATTGAAAAGCATTGACACCTCCATCACTGTCTCCCCGTCTCTGTCTCTCTCTCTCTCTCTCTCTCTCTCTCTCTCTCTCTCTCTCTCTCTCTCTCTCTCTCTGACTGTCTTTCTCCCTCTCTCTCTCTGCCTCCCCCCTCTTGTTCTCTCTCTTTGCTTCCAGTCCCCCTCCTCCAGCCCCACCCCCCCTCTCTCCAGAACGAAAAGCCACTTTGTCTTCTATACCCCCCCCCCCCATTTACTACTACTACCCCGCAGAAAACTGAGGGGGAAACGATGACCTGACAGGCATACAGATGGTGTGAGCCTGCCAGAGGGGGCCGACCCAAGATGGTGAAGCCCATGGAAGCGCCGTAATAAACCCTGAATCGGTGCTGTCAGACTGCATGCTGCCAACACTCTCTGATTTCTCACCACATCAGCTGGGCTGCGGTCATTTCACGTCACCTATCCCTTGATACGAAGACGGTCATTAAAATCTCCGACAAGGCTGACCCTAAAGTTGAAATGTTATATTTTAAGGACGTCGCACTGAAGGGGCCAGTAGTGTGTGTGTTCTTGTTTAGAATGTGCTAGTCAGTTGTGTCTTCTTCTTATTATTATTGTTCCTTCGCTCAAACAGATTTCTGTCATATGAGCGTAGATGCGTCATGCTGCCGTTATGCGCCTAACTAAGACATAGTTAGGCCCAGCATGTCCGACTTCGGCTGAAGAAATCTTTGTAAGAATTCATAGAAAAAAAGGCAGGAGAACGGACCAGTAAGATAGAACAATAGCAGTTGACAGTAAACAAAGGGAAAAGGCAGAGTCAAAGAGAGTGACAGATTAGAGGAAGTTACAAGCACAGAACTTCCAGAATGTGGTGGAACTATTTGTACGAAAGACCCCCCCGGTATCCCCATAGGGGAGTTGTGTCCGACTATGACAACCCGATGGCAATGGTAGCAAGCCTTATTCTTAGAAGAGGGGGGAGGGAGAGTAAAGGGGGAAATATACGCTGAAATTTATAAAATAAGCACAACATTATGGAACACATAAAGGCCATATGAAAGAGGCGAATATTGCCCAGCAAGCATGCAGTATCATTCTATTCACTGACGTAGGCCACACACAGAAATAACAACGGGCGAAACTAGCACAACATCAATAAAGTCAACAAACGGGCATCGCAGACAAGAACATAAATCAAACCCTAAAGCGGGAAAGAAACAACAACAACAACAACAACAAGAAGAAAGCATGAAAGCAAAACCAGGCAATAACTACGGAGAGAAAAAAGGCCGACCAAAGCTGAAAACAAAAGGCAAACACACAACTGTGCAACAAGATGTCGTCGACCTTAATCACAAACATGACAAGACACCAGTGTAAGTAAAACTGAATGCAAAAGGGCCTACCTGCCCCGAGTCTGCTGGCCTCGTCACGTAAGAAGTGGTCTAATCCTGTGAGAGAGAAAACAATGTTCTGTTACGTGTACATGTGGTCATCTGTCTACCCAACACACTCCCATGCTTAAAGATCCCCCACGTCACGTGTCTCATTCCCTCTTATGCTTGGAAGATTTCTTAAGATTTCTTACCCGCTATAAGATGGAAAACACGTGAAAACCGTGATTTTGACACGTGACGTGGAGGATCTTGAAGTACACTGCTCGTCCTCTCCATACAGAATCTTACGTTGATCTCCGCCATAAGGTTTGTATTTCTGTTTGCTACAGTAGTAGTTAGTTTTGCTTGTCTGTTAGGTTATTGGCTCACTCGTGTCAACGACACGAAAGTGAGTCTATGTTTTCATGCTTCTTCGGTTTTCCGGGTGTCTGTGTGTCTGACTGTGTGTCTGTGTGTCCGTCTGTGGTAACTTTAACGTTGGCTTATTTAAATAATCAAATACTTAAAAACAACACTGTAAACAGATGACAAACAGATAACTTCTTCAGTCTTCTTCTTCTTCTGCGTTCCCAGGCCATAAGGCCACAATGTGTCCGTTTTCCAGTTTTCACTGGTCTCCTCGCTGCATTCAGCCGACACATTCCGATTTCGGAGGAGCTCAAAGGAGAAAACTACATGGAAGATATTTTTGGAGAAAAAAAGGCAGGAGAATGGACAAAAAGTCAGAAAGCACAAAGCAAGGAAAAAGGCAGAGTCAAAAAGAGAGAGAGATTAGAGGAAGTTACAAGCACAGAACTTCCAGAAGGTGGGGTAACTATTTCTACGGAAGACCCCCCCGGTATCCCCACGGGGGAAACAGATAACATTTTAGATTAGTGGGTTAGAGAGTATTCAACAGGCAACATGAGTTAAGAGAGTCATCAATAGTTAAAGCCTCGATAGCTCATTGAGCGTCTGTCTATCATGCCAATGGTTCCGAGTTCGATTCTCGGCAAAGGCATTTTTTTTTTTTTTTTTTAAATTGCATCCATTAACGATAGTTTCTTTTGTTATTTAAACAACTCCCTCATGCTTACGACCCTCAATCTCAAAGTCATTATTTGTTGGCAATCTTGTGCTTTAAACACCCTCTCATGTTTACGACCCTCAGTCTCAAAGTCATTTGTGCAGGCAATCTTGTACTTAAACATCCCCCTCATGATCACGACCCTCAATCTCAAAGTCATTATTTGTTGGCAATCTTGTACTTAAACACCCCCACCCCGCCGAGTGAGCCTTGAAGGCTTTGCCTCTTTTTATTAATATGTGTCTGTGAACATCCCAATGTTTTTTTTAGTGTTTTTTTATATAAAAGAACAATTATTATTATTGTTTTTTTCTCTCTTACTCACTGTTATTGAATTTAATTTTCAGTTACATCTTGTATCAATTGGAAAATGTCAAAAAAAAGTGTCAATGACAAAAAAAGAGAGTACAATTGTGGGTTGGTTCGGAAATATCACCAAAATAACAATCCATTAGATTGAAAGGTTACATTAGATTGCCATTCTGACACCGGAACATTTTCCCCATTTGTACTATTTTATTTTTCATCTGGCAGGAATGAAAAGCAATAAAAGCATAAAAGCAGTGAACACATTTTCAAGACGTTTTCTGTTGTGGAGAGATACGGTACCGTGTTTGTGATGATCGAAACTATGATTCAGTCAGGATAACAGGGCAAAATCAAATACAGGGATTCAGCCTAACTGTTTCTCCACGCACCGTCATAAACACTGGCATTGGCCTGCTAACAGCCCTACAAAGGAATGCACGACACAATTAACAGTCCCCCCCCCCCCCCCCCCCCCCCCCCCCCCCCCCCCCCCCCCCCCCCCCCCCCCCCCATTAGCTTGATATTTAACCCTTTCGTCGCTAGCCATTTTTAAGCCAAAAAATACCATCAAACTTACTGGGAAGAGAAAAAAAATGTATCTGCAATATTGGGAATTCCTCTCTTACATGCATAGGATTAGGCCTATCCGTACCTCTCAAAATTACGAAAATAGGGTCTTTGGATAACAGGCCCTGACTTGTTGCCTTTTAGTCACATGGGTGTTAAGCCATTGTGGTGCATAAATGCGACATTGGCGGTGAAAGGGTTCCTTAATTAGGAAAAGTTGTCTTTCAACCTTGGAGGAGGTTTTCACTGCGTCAGTGCTTTCTACACTTTTACAGCCATACTGAGACATATATCTATCCTTTACCCGTGTTACTCTTTAGTCTAATCACTAGTTTACAAACAAAAAATCAAACTATTAACTGAAAAAACAATCAATTTACACGCAACTGCAAGTAGAATAGAGAAACACAAATGTAATCACGAAAAGGGTAGGAAGAAAATTGGAAAACTTGATGCAATTTTCCACCACGCAAATTTAAATTGCTGATCATTTTGTTTGCACCTAAAACAAAGTGTGTCATAAAATCAAAACAACATGAGCACCAATAAAAAATATTAAATCGAAACAATGTTACAAAGCCATATTCACAACCCCTTCCCCCAAACACACACACACACACACACACACACACACACACACACACGCACGCACGCACGCACGCACGCGCGCGCACGCACACGCACACGCACACGCACACACACCAACAACAACAACAAACCCTGCTGATCTTGATTAAGACATTATTCAGAAATAAGACCATGAAATATAAACAATATTCCATTATGGGTCTATCATTTGTCGGAGAGACAATTGAACAATTTCCGATAAACTAACTAAGGGTTTTTTGTTTTTACAATTCCCCTTTTCCCCTTCCATCATTATCGACTGTGCAAACAGAGAAAACATAAAGGGAAGAAACAAAGAGATAGAAAAATAAGAGTGGAGTTTGAACCAACAAACAATGAATCATTCCGTAACCCCCCCCCCCCCCCCCATTCCTTTTAAAGAAGAGCAGTAGTCGGTGGCTAACACACACACACACACAGACACACACACCCACACACACACACACAAACACACACAAAACAACCACACACACACACACACACACACACACACACACACACACACACACACACCACACACACACACACACAACAACAACAACAACAACAACACACAAACACACAAAACAACAAACAAAACAAACACACACAAACCAACAACACATACCCCCCCCCCCCCCCCACACACACAACAACAACAACAACAACAACACACAAACACAAAAAACAAAACACACAAACACACACACAAACACACACACACACACACACACACACACACACACACACACACACACACACACGCACACACACATAAAAAAAAACGGAGAGAAAACTGGGAACGTTCAATGCCAAGCCAAGCAACTTTATTATATATTTTTTAAATTATTTTGTATTATCCTTTTCTGTTCTTTGTTAATGCATGCAATTCTCTTTAATTTGGTTACAGCGTTCTCTCTCTCTCTCTCTCTCTCTCTCTCTCTCTCTCTCTCTCTCTCTCTCTCTCTCTCTCTCTCTCTCTCTCTCTCTCCCCTCTCTCTCTCTCTGAGAGTCTCTCTAAAGAGCAGAGCAGAAGGAAATGGCAACATTTTTTTGGGTGGAATGCAAATGGCCTGTGTTTCTGTAGTGTTTTTGTGCAGACACATATACAAACGTTGCGCGTGAACAGAATGCAAATGACCAGTATTTCCATAATGTTTTTCCCATATAGGTATTTACACATAAAGCGTGCGAACATAAGCGAGCATGCGCTTTTGTTTTCCATCGCACGTACCCTCTCCCCATTTCCACATGCATCCATATATATGCATATGAGCGCATACATACACGCGCAAACATGCACATACGAGAGAGAGAGAGAGAGAGAGAGAGAGAGAGAGAGAGAGAGAGAGAGAGAGAGAGAGAGAGAGAGAGAGAGAGAGAGAGAGAGAGAGAGAGAGAGAGAGAGAGAGAGAGAGAGAGAGAGAGAGAGAGAGAGAGAGAGAGAGAGAGAGAGAGAAAGAAACACACACACACACGCACACGCACACGCACGCACGCACGCACACACGCACACACACACACACACACACACACACATACACACACACACACGCACACACGCACA
>JAGGCT020000963.1:0-25000 GCA_017654935.2 Phymorhynchus buccinoides
TGTCTTTGAGGTCAGTTGAAATTGTGACACCCAGGTACTCTGCGTGGGGCACACTCTAGATTTGGTGTCCACGAAGGGGATAGGCCTTCTCTCGGGTGTTCCTGCGTCTTGTCAAGTGGAGCACTGAGCACTTTTGGGGCTGGAAGGAAAATCTCCATCTGTCTTCCCATAACGCGAGTCTATCTAGATCTTCTTGGAGCGCACGCTGGTCGCTTGGATGTCTTACTGACAGATGGATACATGCACATGCATGAACACACACGAAACAGAACAGCAATATTTTTCCCAAGCTTTATTTTTTTTGTTTTCTTACATTCATGACTGACATTCTCCTCATCAGAAAGGAAAATTGGTCTACACTTAAGAGAAAAAAAAAGATGGGTGGGGGTTGGGGACGGTGACAAGAGAGATGAAAGACCAACAGACAAAGAGAAACAGGAGTAAAAGAGAGAGAGACCTGGAAAAAAAAGGCGCATGAAAGAACAGAGTTGAATTAACTGGACACAAGCATGGCAGACTTCATCATCATACACCATGCACATCCTCAAGCTCAACCATGTCTAACGTTGCTCAAGCATCACCTTGTTCACAATCATGTCGAACATGACTGGAAACATGCATTTCCCCTCAAATCCAAATCAACGTTAAACACAAACATAAAAATGTACAATGGACACTTCAAGTCACCATTTCATTAACAGTACACACTACAACTGGTTCAGGGCTTGGAAAAATCCTCACATGTCGGTGTGGCTCCAGTTACTTCGCCATGCCTGAAACAGAGACATAAAGTGTTTTTTTAACAAACCTGAAATGGTTGATTCAACAACACTTATCATGTATAAGCAAAACAAGAAGAAACTTGCACAGTTGAAAAGCAGTGAAGGAAGTGACTATAATGATAATTTCATGGGTGCAACTCCCCAAAATGAAGAAAACTGAAAGAGTCCAAGGGCTGCCCTATCGGAGTACAGGGGAAGAGCCCTGTTAGAGAATTCAGGGGAGCAACGCAAGAGAGATATCGAGACAGACATACAGTTAAAATAATGGACTGAGACAGTCCGATAAGCCTTGTAAAATGATTACATTGCCCTTAAAAACAATATGGCATCACCATGCTGTTTTCAAGATTCCCCGAGAGACTTCCGGGATAGAACATATGATTGCATTGTTCAGATGTTTGTTGTCTCAAGGTGGGTTTTGTATGTGTCAAGTTATGTCACACTCTTTTGGGTTATTTGCGACATGCACTCAGCAATATTTGCTCTATATATTACATACAAAAATAAGCAACAGACGATTTAAATGATCAATTGCATATTATTATTATAATAATCTTGCTTTAATGATGGTGGATGATGCTAACTACATTATTAATCTACTAGATTATGGATTGTTCCTTGTTCCTAACCAAAAGTTCAATTATAATGTGTTAGAATATCTTGAACAATTGAACCCAACAAGACAAAAACATGATTTTCTCTGGACCAGACAGCAACACCTTGCTTATATAACAGTGGAGTGCACTTAACAACGAACATGGATTGTGCAAAATATCAGTTATCTCACAATCATCTTTCGGTCCATGCACAATCCTTCTATATCCTTATTTGACTAAAATCAAAAATCTCTGTTGAAGAAACGAGGCAGCAGAGTGCCAGTGTCTTCTTGGTGACGGTAAAGAATTAAGATGGTTTGATTCAAATTACTGGACTCGGGGACTGCAGATGACAAGAGCTGGCAGGAATAAACAGGCTATGATGATGTACAGGGAACAAAATGAGTAGCATGTAAGAAGTACCACTTAACCTTTACCGGACTTCTGGGGTCGCCCACGACCCCTTGACACACAAAACATGTTATATCTCTAAAACTATTTAAGCAATCTTCATGAAATTTCATGACTTTGTCAAAAATGTAAATGGCTTTAAGTGTGTTAAATTTTATTAATGTGTATAAAATATAAATGACGTAATATGACGCGTAATTTTGATATACCTGTCCGGATAACGGGGGTCTCCCACGACCCCTACTTCAAAGAGCACTGCAGTGCATTGAGTAGGGGTCGTGAGAGACCCCCGCCATCCGGACAGGGATAAACACATGGTGCCTCTTTGACAAGTAGGGGTCGTGGGAGACCCCCGCCATCCGGACAGGGATAAACACCTCAGAATTTGCTCTTTGCTGAGTAGGGGGTCGTGTCCGTGTAGTCAAAAGCATGATCCGGTAAAGGTTAACAATACTGAACATAATACCATCATCTTAGTCTATAAAAAGAAGAAGGAAAGTGGAGGGTGGAGGTGGGTCACCACTGCTAATACACAGTATTTAATTATTACACCAATTCAACTGTTGACACTAACAACGAAAAGATTAGAGAAAATTCTGTCCTTAAGCAATGAAAGCAATTGTTATTAGTGTTAAAAGCCGTACATATAACTAAATAAAAGAAAGAAAAAAACTGGAACTAAAAGGATAAAAAAGAAAATAAGGCATACAATGCCAATTTAAAAACCACACAGAGACACAGATAAACTTGGTGCGTGGACATTAACATGACCTATTGCAGGAAAGGAAAGGAACGGCATATGGGAAACTCCAATTCCTTACTTTCATGTTATTAATGCACAACAGAATGACAGTTAAAACAACAGACATGCAAACTGTTGAGAAACAAAACCCTAAAACAACAACAAAACGGTTTTTTTAAAAAGATTCACAGTACATAGAAACTAAGAACAATATTAATAATTCCTCTCTGACTTGTCTAAAGGTCTCGTGGGCTAAAGAAAATGATCTCTCGAGAGGCCATGTACCACACCAAAGTACAAATAACTAATCTTATTTCTTTCGTCGCCGACTCTATTCTTCCCCATTCCAGCATTTCTTTTTTTGAACATAGGCACCCTATCCTCTTGGTGACAAAGCTCGGCACAAGGGGGCTCAACAGTGGAAGCATAGGCACCCTATCCTCTTGGTGACAAAGCTCGGCACAAGGGGGCTCAACAGTGGAAGCATAGGCACCCTATCCTCTTGGTGACAAAGCTCGGCACAAGGGGGCTCAACAGTGGAAGCATAGGCACCCTATCCTCTTGGTGACAAAGCTCGGCACAAGGGGGCTCAACAGTGGAAGCATAGGCACCCTATCCTCTTGGTGACAAAGCTCGGCACAAGGGGGCTCAACAGTGGAAGCATAGGCACCCTATCCTCTTGGTGACAAAGCTCGGCACAAGGGGGCTCAACAGTGGAAGCATAGGCACCCTATCCTCTTGGTGACAAAGCTCGGCACAAGGGGGCTCAACAGTGGAAGCATAGGCACCCTATCCTCTTGGTGACAAAGCTCGGCACAAGGGGGCTCAACAGTGGAAGCATAGGCACCCTATCCTCTTGGTGACAAAGCTCGGCACAAGGGGGCTCAACAGTGGAAGCATAGGCACCCTATCCTCTTGGTGACAAAGCTCGGCACAAGGGGGCTCAACAGTGGAAGCATAGGCACCCTATCCTCTTGGTGACAAAGCTCGGCACAAGGGGGCTCAACAGTGGAAGCATAGGCACCCTATCCTCTTGGTGACAAAGCTCGGCACAAGGGGGCTCAACAGTGGAAGCAAGTGAATGTGGGAAGGAAAGAAACGTAAGCCTGTGGGTGCTCCCTTCATTTTGCTTTTGATACACACAAGCTTGTGGCAGGCCATATGGACAATCCAATAGTTTCTTCAGAATAAGTATCCCTTATAGTTATACTTTCTGGGACGGTATTCATGTCGAGATAGCATGAGACTTAGCATGATGCTAACTTAGAAGCTCTTCCAATGTCCTATAGGATTTAATAGGACTTTTGGAAGAGCTTCTAAGTTAGCATCATGCTAAGTCTCATGCTATCTCGACATGAATACCGTCCCTGGTCACTAAGTAGTCTGAATTTCTCAAATATAAATATAATAATAATATGTATGCAGAAAGTTTGTGTTCATGAAAGTAGCCAAGTAACCAATTGGGCTGCTTGCAAACAGCTTTTGGTTTAAAACATGCTAAAATCATCTTTTAACCCTCTGGGCACTACGTAAAAGTTAAAAACGTAAGCTAAAAGACAGGCGTAAAATTGAAGACTGCAGAAACGTCAACCGGTACTTCTTATTTTCACCTCTCATACAAACATTTGACTGGGAAACCTATACACGTTTAGAAAGAAGAAAGCTTGAATTTTGTATTGAAAGTAAAGAAAACAACTTGCCTTGAATATGGTGACAGCAGTAATCCAGTAAAGCATTTTCACTGTGGCTGCAGCTAACCCCACCCCCACCCGACGATGATCTGTCACTGCTACTCGTGTCAGACATCACAAAACCATGCAGTCGAACCCTTTTCCTTCACTTTGCAATACGAATACAAGCCTAATTACCTTCCTAGTCTCCATCAGAGTAGCTATCGGCAACATACTCATCCTCACCACTTTCATCACTCATTTTCACACAAACAAATGCAAATCGATTGATAAAATGTAGATTCAGACAGCAGGAAGTCGAAATACGAGTGCTACAAGCTTTCTGATTGGTTAGCTGTATTCGCTTATTGGATTGGCCAAAGTTCAGCACGAAATATGAATTCAGCCACGATTGTGGCCCATCGTACTCAGCCAAGAGGGTTAAAAGACTACCGCTAATTCGTGCCAAGAGGGTTAAAAGACTACCGCTAATTCATTTTTCATTGCTTTAACAATATTCTTTATCACAAATGGATCACCTAGGTAAAGCTTATCTTGGAACCAAGCTGTAGCATTTTCAGCATGGTCATTTTTTTCAAAAGTTATTTTATTCATATTAAAATCCCACGAGTAAAAAAAAAAGGTTATTGGCTCTCGAAATAGGCACAGAAAAATAGATAATGATGTACACAAAAAATAATGAGTTTTTACTACGTTTATGCACATCATAAAATAATCTCAACAAAACAAATGTCACTTTGAAACTCAGGAACAAATATTCAGACACAAAAATGAAACAAATATTTAAACATAACAAAAATTAGTTTGTTAGGTTTAAAATATGAAAATTCCAGATCAAAGAGAAACAGCCAACTGTCTGAAATGATCCTGAGATTGAACTATGACAACAAAACACCACTCCAACAACAATGCAGATTGCAAGACATGGAGTATTACTGGTGAATATAAGTGCATACATGTTTCCTAATGATATACAGTGGAACCTCCCTTATAAGACTCCCTCCCACATAAGACCTACTTCTCTTAGACATTGCCCTTCTTTGCAAGTATTAAAAATTACCTCCCTTATAAGACCTCATTTTGGATGATTTTTAAGGTCTTATAAGGGAGGTTCCACTGCATAAGTGAAACATATGGCTAATCTTTATCTATCAAATGATACATTTCCTTATGGCAAGAGGTATGTAAGTGAAGCAAATGAGGAATTTTTATTAATTCTACTATCTATTTTATCTATATACTTACCATTCCACTACAAAGTGCATATTTGTACAAGATTAGCTTGGAAGACAGAAATAAAACCAAGAGTGTCTTACTACCACAACTCCCAATCCACGTAACTTCCGGTATAGCAGACTACTCACTTTCTTGCACTTTGTAGTGGAGTGGTAAGGATGATAGAATAGATTGAGTGTTATGTTTCCTACTGGTACGCAAGTGAAGCAGATAAATAATCTACCAAATGAGTGATATGTTTCCTAATCATACATAAGTGAAGCAAATGAGTGGTATGCTTCCTAATCATACATAAGTGAAGCAAATGAGTGGTATGCTTCCTACTGATATACGTTTCCTGTTGATGTGTAAGTGAAGCATAATCTACCCAATGAGTGGGATGTTTCCTATTGGCACGTCTCCTAATATGCAAGTGAAGCAGATGGGTAATCTATTCAATGAGTGGGATGTTTCCTATTGGCACGTTTCCTAATATGTAAGTGAAGCAGATGGGTAATCTACCCAATGAGTGGGATGTTTCCTATTGGCACGTCTCCTAATATGCAAGTGAAGCAGATGGGTAATCTATTCAATGAGTGGGATGTTTCCTATTGGCACGTCTCCTAATATGCAAGTGAAGCAGATGGGTAATCTATTCAATGAGTGGGATGTTTCCTATTGGCACGTTTCCTAATATGCAAGTGAAGCAGATGGGTAATCTATTCAATGAGTGGGATGTTTCCTATTGGCACGTTTCCTAATATGTAAGTGAAGCAGGTGGGTAATCTATTCAATGAGTGGGATGTTTCCTATTGGCAGATTTCCTAATATGCAAGTGAAGCAGATGGGTAATCTATTCAATGAGTGGAGGGGGGGGGGGGGGGGTGTTCCAATTGATATATGATGCAAGTGGCATGTTTCCTAATGTACGCAAGTGAAGCGGATGGGTAATCTACCTCACTATCTCCCGCTTCGTTGGGCCCAGCCTTGATGGCCTGGTTCCACATGGCCATACCATCACCCACTCCTCCACCTCCTCCTCCACTACTGCCTGGTGACCCAAACATGTTGGGAAGGTTGTAATTGAGACCGTTGGGATACATCGGTTGTTGCATCATCATCTGAGGGTTCTGCAAAGGCCATTGCAGGACCACGTAGTTAAAAGGGAGGGGTGAAACTGGCGACTTCTTTATCAAGATCAATTAACATAACATTCTTCTTTTTTTTAATATAAAACTTACTTAGTGGCAGTAAAAATAAGATAAAGGGCTATACTGATTTCAGAACTTTGTATTGAGAAGCTAATAAATCTGGTTTTCTTTAGAAACTTGAAAGTTTTTGCTTTTTCTTGGTATGAAGTTTCAGCTTTTATTTTCATAAGAAACCAAGAAACCCTAAATAAAATTAGTAAAACTTTTTTGACACGTGAATAATGCAATCATTCAAATTTGTACAGTCTATAACAGACAGAAGTTCTCTGCCCCCACCCACCAATATTCAGCATAAATAATTATCAAACAAGAGTCTAGAAGGCATGCCAGTACCTAACAAGAAAATGCAGCACATCTGCTTTTGATTAGTCTACACATGTAATTCAACTCTTGGTTTTCTGCCCAAGATTGTTTTAGTTGGGGGGTTTTCGCTTGCTGATTTCATTTGTATGCTTTGCTTCTATACCTAAGTAGAACTTGGCAAATTGCAGAAATAGCAGCCCTAAGAAGTCAACCTAGTAGACTTAGGATTTGGTTTAAATGTCTAGACTGTCCACACAATAGGTCTTGATAGGTTTGGGAATATATTTCAAGTTTTGGCAACCAGGTATTAAATAATCTGATTTTGTTTGTTATTGAACTGACGACGAAGGGAGCGTGATACCCCCGAAAACTGAGGTGAGCCTTAGTTTTGCTCGAGTGAAATTGATCAACATTATTTTTAACATGAACTGATGCTGTTTTCTCATTAGTTATCCTCTATTTTTAACTCATTATTTTGGATGTTTGTTTTTAAAAATACAAAATCTATTTTTTCACGAAGCACTTGTACACTTACAAGCTTTGTTTATGTAGGTTTTTGTTTCATACATTTTGAATTTCGCTGATAGGTTTTAAGCATATCACTTTGTGCAAAACAATTGCTCAAGACTGTTATAATTGCTTGGTAGGGTTGCAGGGTTAAATCTACTACTACATTGAATCAATTCTACCTTTATTGGTTTGAAAAAAAAAAAGTAGCCAAAACCTAGCATGATGAATTACAACACCCGCAGCACTTATTCACACTGCATGGGCGCACACAGCCCCAGGAAACAATTTTCACATTAATTTTGTAAAATTATTCAATGTATTTGTGTGGTGGTACGATATCAAAGCCTCATGATGCAGATGAAGTAGCTTTCTTTGCCAACATTCATGACTTATAACAGTACCTGAATACTGCAGTCACAGTTGGGGTGTTTTTTTTTAGGTCTTCGAAATAATGTGCCAGGTATGGTAATCATGAGTGCATCTTAAACAGTTAACACAGGTAGTAACATGTACATTAGAAGAAACTGCCAATATGATTGGCTGCTATGCTAATTTACATGTTACTACCCATGTTAACCCTTTCACCGCCAAAGTCGCATTTTAGCACCACAGTGAAATAACACCTATGTCACTAAAAAGCATCAAATCGGGGTCTATTATCCAAAGACCCTATTGTCTTAGTTTTGGGAAGTAAGGGCAGACCTTATTTTATATGTCACAGAAGAATCCCCAATACTGCAGATGGATTTTGTTTGTTACTACCCAGGTAATATCAATGGACATTTTTGGCTGAAATATGGCTGGCGGTGAAAGGGTTAACTGTTAAGACGCACTCATGAATACCGTACCAGATCAATCTCAAACCTGTGCTTTCTGACCATCTTTGAATCTATCTTCATCATGAAACTATAAAATGCACAATTCGAAGTTCACGTTCTTTGTATTGATCTAATAGGGCTAGGTAGGTTCCTACACAATATCTTCCCAACTTGCAACTTTGTGTAAAACAAACATCCATAAAGAAAAGAAAAGAAAAGGCGCTACCCATGAGAAAAGAATCCAAGGCAGTTGATATGATTAAGCAAACATAATGCTAATGTTGTTACTCTGATCTAGCCTACTACAATATCAAATTCTACAAGCCATCCTTGAACCTTTCCCCCCAAAAAACCCCAAACCCAAATCAAATTGGTTAGGCAGCATGGTTAGAAGACTTGGTATCATGCTTTGGTTATCCTGACATGCATTGTACTTTGAGGCACACAACAGGCAATTAGTTAAGCAAACTACAAATATACGGACTGAACATTTCCCCACTGAACGAAAAAAAAGAAAGATAGTAGCAGTAGGAAGAGTTGACAAGCACTAACCTGTAACGAGGGGTCGACAGGTGAGTCTATGCCGGGGGCAGGGAAGTGTTCGGGAAAGGAGTTCAAGGTGTCCGACACGGGTGCCGGATTCTCCCTCTGGCTCAGGGTGTAGGCCATGGTGCTGCCCGTCACAACCGACGAGGTCATCACAGATGTGGGCATGGCAGCAGCCGTCATTTGCGGGGAAGTTGCTGGCATCCACTCTTTCGTTATTTCTGCAACAAAATGACAGCAATCAGCAATTAGGACTTAAATGGGGAAAGAGGCAGGGAAAGATTTACCATCACATCAATTTTGCCTGTCGGAGGAGAACTTTTCTTTGCCAGCGGTAGGCTGCAGAATACATGCAAATTATCATATCAACAATAAAAGAAAACTAGAAAAAAACTGTTGGCTCTTTCTTTTCACCCACCTTGCTCTTTCAACCACAATCCTTTAGTTTCTACTCTCAATGCCCCTGTTACAACTAACACCACCTTGCTCTTTAACAATCCTTTAGTTTCTACAACACCACCTCACTCTTTCAACCACAATCCTTTTGTTTCTACTCTCAATGCCCCTGTTACAACTAACACCACCTTGCTCTTTAACAATCCTTTAGTTTCTACACTCGATGCCCCTGTTACAACTAACACCACCAAGCTCTTTCAACCACAATCCTTGTTTCAACTCTCAATGCCCCTGTTACAACTAACACTACAACCATAATCCTTGTTTCAACTCTCAATGCCCCTGTTACAACTAACACTACAACCACAATCCTTTAGTTTCTACTCTCAACGCCCCTGTTACAACTAACACTACAACCACAATCCTTTAGTTTCTACTCTCAATGCCCCTGTTACAACTAACACTACAACCACAATCCTTGTTTCAACTCTCAATGCCCCTGTTACAACTAACACTACAACCACAATCCTTGTTTCAACTCTCAATGCCCCTGTTACAACTAACACTACAACCACAATCCTTTTGTTTCAACTCTCAACGCCCCTGTTATGACCAACAACAAAAAGGGCAGACCAACTAGTACCCACTGGTAAAATGTACCGGTACCATATTTTTTTTAATGTAAGGCGCATCTTAGTACAAGGCCAAATTTACACAAAATTCTGATTTTGTTATTATACAGTAGTTTATTACTATTTCACAAGTCATATTATAAGGCACAGGGGTCTCAGTCTGGGGGTAAAAAAGTATTGCCTTATAGTGTGTAAAATACGTCAGCGCACACTGGTAAAATGTATGCGTTTGGCCATGAATACATTACCTGGTGCACCCCACCCCATGAGCTTGAACTCCCCTGAACCTCCGACAGGCCCTGGGTCGTTGAGAGGAAGTTTTCGCTGGGCCGCCCTCTCCCCTCCAATGGGCCGGGGCACCTTCCTGTCGTCTGCGCTGGGTTTCACATCTGACAGAGGGGGTGTGCACGGAGGCATCGGAGACGCAATGTTGCTAGGCCGCACTGGCGTGGTCGGGGCAGAGTCTGGAAACGATTTACATTCGGGGTTATGACGCGATGCTTGGGCCGTTTTCTTCATTACCAAATATCAAGCATTGGCATATTATTACTACTACTACTACTATGATGGATCCAATTGTTAAAATGTTTTCATCATTACTTACCGTAAAGGAACTCTGTCTGGTAAGTCAAAATTGCGAGGACTGAAATTTTATTTTGAGATTAACAAATAAAAGTGCAGCCATAAGGAGGATTAAATTGGGACCACAAAAAAAATGCTGTGAATTATTTATATTATTTCCAATGGTTCCAATTGCTGGTTTCCGCTGTACCACATTATATGGAAGTAATTATTATAATATGCAAATATAAAAGCCATATGGTAGGATTCTAGGAAGAACACAGATATAACCAGTTGTGAGCTGTGGTCAAAGATTTGAGTGAGGCATAGTAAAAAAAAAAACCCAACCCTTACCTGGCAAGCATGGAGCACTGTTGGGGCGGTGCTGGCCTGGCATGGGTGAGACGTTACGGGGCAGGCTTGGCCCGGACATGAAGCCTGGCATAGGGCCGGGGCCACCGGGGCCTGGACTGGGCCCAGGACCTATCCCTGCGCTGGCCTCGGGGTTCACCAGATGGCTCGGTCCACCGGGCCCAGGAGCAGGGGTCCTGGCAGGACTGGGACTCCCAGATCGCGCCTGGTTCTGCAGCCAGGCGCGCTGGATGTTGTAGTAGAGCTCCACGTAGTTCTGCTCCAAGTTGCCCAGCAAGCCCATGCCCAGCTGCTGAAGCATCGTCGGCGACAAGTTCCTCATGTAGGTTTGGATATACTGCTGCATGTACTGCTGCATGTTGACCATGTTTGAGTTGACGTTGTTCCCTCCTCCTTCCCCTCTTCCACCTCCGGCCCCGCCATTGAAGTTGATGTCGCCGCCGTTCCTGGGGTCTCCCTGTGGGTAGCCGTTAACCATGCCGCCAGGACCAGGCCCTGCAGAACCCGTGACCTGGAAATCTGGGGCGTTGGGATTGAGGGTGCTCTTGATCTCTGGGAGGGTCATAGGCTGATGGGGGGTACTGTACTCTTCTTTCTGATCGGCCAGAGCACCTGGAGGCATGTACATGCGTTGGGGGTTGAAGTTGGGAATGGGAAAGCTTCCTGGATGGATGTTGGGGCCTCCGTATTGCATGGGGTGTAGCATGGGACCATCGCCCGCAGGGCCCGTCAATCCAGGCATGGCAGGCATTGCAGGAGATGACATGGGATTCCTGCCGTTCCCCTTGAAGTCTTCCGGGTGCTCTGGGCTTCCCACGGGCTCTGGGTAAGGCAGCGACGACCCTACAGCCGTATGATCAGCTCTGGTCAGTGGAGAGGCTGAAGCAATACCTGCTTTGTAACCCGGCGCTTTGGTGGGATCGTTGGTGGTGGCGTTAGTAGGAGTACCGGGCGCAGCAGGACTGCTCTGTGAGCTTTGCTGTGTGGGAACCACCCCCGCTGCAGCCACACTGGCAAAATCTTCTTTCTTGTTGGAGAGGATTGGTGTTGGCGAGGCATTATTCCATAACTGGAAAGTGGAAAAGTTGACCGGTGTTGTTACCCCGGTGCTTGAGGTGCCAGCCGAGGTGCTTGCATTGGACATGTGGCTGGACACTATAGGCAGGGGCTGGGGATCGGCCCGCATGGAAGTGGTGGCAGGGCGCTGAACCACACGCACGCTGCTGGAGGCAAGGCGAGGTGTCTTCTGGCCCACCACTCCAGCGCTCGAAGACGACGTCGTTTGTTGGCGTATTTCTGAACCGGCACGCCCAGGGGCATGGGTGGACACGGATTTTGGGGTGTTGGCTGCAGACGTACTGGACTGGGATAAGGTACTACTGATGGACGTGGCTGTTCCCTGGCGACGCCCTTCTCCAGGAGCCTGACGGGCACTAGCTTTACTCTCCACACTGGGTGCAGAAGCGGAGGACGAATTAAGAGGAACAAAATTAGGGTGGGGAGGGAGGGGCAGCTGTTTCTGTGGGCTGCGCCTCGGGGATGCAGGACCTCCAGAGCCAGGCACTGGGTTCTGCCACGCGTTGGTAGACGTCTGTCCAACACTCGCTCCAGCCGACCGCCCGTTGACAGCAGAGCTGTTGCCGGCAGACTGACGGCTGGATCCTGACTTGCTCGTGTTGGACTTCTGGCTGATGCTGTTGGCAGCATGGCCGGGGGTGGTTGGCACCGAGAACATTCCAATGGCAAAGTCACCGATTGTGACAGGGGTCTGCTGGTTCTTTTCCACCGGCTTCCCTTTGACTCGGGCGATGATTTCAGGCAGGTCCTTATCCGGCTCGTTCGCCAGGGCCAGGATCATTGCACTTGCCATCCGAGTTGCCTCTGCAGATCCCCTGAAACCAGTTTTTTTCCTACATTATATTTCAGCAGGATTGTCAAACAACAGAATCCGGTTTCATCTAATGTTTTACGCAAAAGGAGATTTGCCAATCACTCGCAAAGTTTGAAGTGAAACACAAAAAAACAAAATCACACAAGATATCAAAAGAACAGTCATATGCATCAAAGTACTTTCTTCCAGTAAACCGTTTCAACTCATTACATTAGTGTTGATTTTCGCTGGCATGAAGGAAAATTGAGTGAGTAGTAATAAAAAGAAACAAATTTAAGTGATGTTTTTATGGGACTGGCTACAAAGGGAATGTCAGGTAATGTGTGTGTGCGTGTGCGTGTGCGTGTGCGTGTGTGTGAAGATGTTGTATGTTGGGGTCTCTGTGCATGTGGGCATTTCTCACTCTTTCACATGGTGGCACGGTGATGGGCAAGTTACATTGTGACTGGCCTGTCACTCCGTTGCCATGGTGGGGGTGGGGTGCTCATGTGTACAGACACCCATATTAGGGTGTTCGCATTTATTGCATTTTATTGTGTTTTTGCTTTTTTGTATTGAAAATGATCTGGGGATATTACTCTCTTGATTATGTTAGAGCAAAAGCCAGCACATCGGGGTTATTTCTCTTCATCTGATGACATCATCAGGTCAGTACGTGATACGTTGATGGCAGGTAAGGGGGTTAACAAGGAAGCCCTTTGTGATCACCAAGAACACAGGGAATGAGCATGAATTCTACTGTCTGTCAGCTTCATAGAGGCAACCATTCATCAGGAATGACTCCTTACTTGATGGTGATGACTCTTTCAGCCGCCCCCTTGCTGGGCTTCTCAATGTCCACATGGGCACCTGAGGCTTCTCGTATGCAGTTGATATTGCACCCTCCTCGGCCTATCACCCGGCTAATAACGTTGGCCGGAACGGTCACCTTTTTGGACCTGCAATGACAGCATTCATCAGATGCTGTGCCTGGAATGCTGACCATTTTGGACCTGCAATTACTGCATTCATCGGGAGCTGGGCCATGGCCTATATCGGGAGCCTTTTTGGACGACCTGCAATATATACAGCGCAGGGTGACCCGTTATGTGGTTAACCAGTAGGTAACATTGTCAGAACAATAGAAAAGTGTTGAACTCTTCACAACAGCATAGGTACACTGATATGACTTGAAATAAAACAGGAGTTCGCAAATCTTATTGCCATAGACTTCCTTCGCTCAAAATAAAACAAAACTTTTTCGTCAAGAAATCATAAGTGTAAGTGAATTTAAACATAAAGTAAAAAATAAAAAAAACGTAACATATTTAAAATCCAAATTCTTAGTCAATTTCATTCCACTAAATCATGTTATAGATGCATTTCGTTTTACTCAACAGCAAACTAATTAAAGTTAAGCAAAGGTATTTCTGTATTGCTTACTTAATCTTTGGACAATGTTAGTTCTCATTCCACCCTATTATGCCTATCAGGCACAGACCTCTACTTACTTTTCTTATCAATCTAAAAACTATTAATGATTAACGGAAGTATATTCTGATGCTGTTTGTGTCGAATGCAAGCATTCAATAATCGTTTTTTGCTATTTTGTTGTAATAAAACTAGTACCTCTCTTTCAGAACCCGTAGGCTGGTAAGAGTGCAGCCTGCAGGTCAAATAGCTAGGGGTTAAAAGGGTTAAGGATTAGAAAAATTTAGTGTATAACCCTGCCATAAGTGATTTGTTTTCACAAAACTCTGCATACATATGTGCAAAATAACATTGGAACTGAAGTGAAAGATAGAATGGGTTAGGAAAATGGAAAACAAAAATGAAATAGAATATGCACACACATTAGTCTTGTCTTTTGATAATGGCTTCTGTTATCTACAACAAAAATTCTGGCAGTAAACTTTCTTGAAAATCCATAGTATTTTAATAATAAGGTAAAAAAGAAAAAGCTCCAGCTAGCTAAAATCTAATTTTAGTGGTCAGTTGGGGCAGGCTCAGATGGAGATCTGATCAGCGCTGACGTAAATGCGCTGATAGAGCCTGCGTTGACGGTGGCCTCGCTCAACTTGTTCCACTCCGCAGCAGTCCGCATGAAGAAAGAGCTACGATATTGCTCTGTTCGACATTCTTGGACACGAAATCCACGCGAGTGGTTTATGACCTGTTTTTCGAGGATGTCTGTGGACTGGAAGCCTTCATGCTTGGTGGATTTGATCCTGCGACGCTTTGTATTTGCTGGAGCGAGAAACTTTTCCGCTGGGAGTGCAGGAATGTGACCCTCAGCTATCCTGTAGAAAATGCTGAGACGTTGCTGCCTGCGACCTTCTTCCAGAGGAGGGAGTTCTGTTAGCATGTTGCTTACGCAGCCTGGATTTCTGGTCTTGTGATGAATCGGGTTGCCTGGCGCTGAACTCTCTCAAGTTTCTCTATGTCTTGCTTCAGGTATGGGTCCCACACTGTTGTCCCATAGTCCAGTTTGGATCGAACGAATGCTGTGTACACCAGGTGCCTACATCGCTTAGGACAATTCCGGAGATTTCGGCAAAGAAATCCTAGGGTCGATCCAGCTTTATGACATATGGAGATGTGTGATGACCATTTCAAATCACATGAGATCTGCAATCCGAGGTAGGGGTCTCTAGGACTTGTTTCAAGAAGACTCTTCCTAGACTATAGAAATAGGGTGAAGTGACTTTTGTGGAGAGGACGTAGCACTTTTGAGCGTTGAAACACAAGCCCCATTTCTCAGCCCACTCTTCCAGTTTCTTGAGGTCTGCCTGTAGAGTCAGGTGGTCTTGGAAGCTGCAAATTCCCCTGTATAGTAAGCAGTCATCAGCAAAGAGTCCGGCAGATCGTTGATGTAGCAAAGAAAGAGTAATGGACCCAATACAGTGCCTTGGGGTACGCCACTCTACTACTGCTTCTTTGGATGCCTCGTCGACCAACACCACCCTCATCTTCCTCCCTCTCAGAAAATTGCTGAGCCATGTGTGGATTGGGCCTAGGACACCGTAGTGGTCCATCTTACGCAAAAGTTTGCTGTGGGGGACCGTGTCGAAGGCCTTGCTAAAGTCTAACACTACCACATCTGTCTGCCGCCCGGCGTCATTTGACTCAAGGAGATCGTTCATGATCGTTAACCCTTTCACCACCAGCCATCTTTGAGCCAAAAATTTCCATTAGACTTACTTGGCTACAGAAAAGATTTTGTCTGCAATATTGTGGGATTTCTCTGTGGCACATTTAGGATAGGGTCAATCCTTACTGCCCTAATTTAAGAACACAATATTATTCAATAACAGACCCTGATTTCAAGGGTTTTAATGACATGGGTGTTAAATCATTGTGGTGCAAAAATGCGACATTGGCGGTGAAAGGGTTAAGGAGCTGCGTCTCACTTGAGTGGCCAGACCTGAAACCATGTTTATTTGTCTGTCAGGATCACATGTTTGTCCAGGTGGTTTTTAAGGTGACGACAGATTATATGCTCAAGCAGCTTACAGGCCACTGAGGTAAGGGAAACTGGTCTGTAATTTTCTGCTCGATTTTTGTCGCCCTTCTTGAAGATGGCTGTAATGTTTGCTGAGCACCAGTCAGAAGGTAGCTGTCCAGTCTGTAGTGAGCGGTTGAAGATAGCTGTGAGGGGGGGAGCTATTGATTCTGCACAGGTTTTGAGCACTCTGTTCAGTATGCTGTCAGGTCCTGGGGATTTAGATGCGTTGAAGTTTCTTAGCAGTTTCAGGATGCCATTCACTTCCACTGACAGGTTTTCTATAGTCGGGTAGGCTGGTCCATCCATTGCCGGTAGTGCCGCGTCATCTTCCCTCGAGAAAACTGAACAGAACTGTTGCAGAAGGATTCGGGCCTTGGAGTCTGTCGTTGTGAAGAGTAGGGCCTTTCTAAGTCAGGGGTGCTACTCTGACACAGTCCTGGCATCTTGCTTTCACTTATCGCCAGAATGGCTTACAGCTGATCTCCTTCAGGCCTTCTTCAATCATGGTGTTTATATATTCCCACTCAGACCCTCCTAGACTATCCTGCATGATTAGAAATTAATAAAGATCAGTCACCATATTAGTGCAAAGCAGTGTTCATTTTTATTTATAAGATATAAATAAATTTGTTATGATTAAAAGAACAATGTACTGCATTTTTCGGACTATACAGCGATACTTTTCCCCCAGACTCAGACCCATGCACCTTATATGACTAATAAAATAGTAAGAAAATATAACAAAATTTGAGGTTTGGGTAAAATCTGGGGGGTGCACCTTATACAAAGGTGTGCCTTAGTCAAAAAAAATATGCCAGTCCTGTATTTCAAATGCAATAATTTTAATGCTTCCATTATTGATCAGGTACAAGAAACATTACATAACACATTAACCATCCGATTTCTAGCATCCAATAAAAATGAAATCTTGTTAATTTTACAACTGTAGCGTACAAGTGATCTCTACAGGAATCTATTAGTTTATTGAGTGAATATCCCAGAAGAATATACTGACATATGTATTGAAGAACCATATTTTTAACATGAAAGGTGCACCTCAAAATTGTACACAAAATTCAGATTTTCAAGGACTCATTTTGTTATGACAGTATTTGGATGGGTGAAGGGGCAAATATTAAGAAAAGCCCCCTCGTCTGCACCCTTCCATTCGTTTCAGGCTGTTCCGTCGACCGCTGTTGCATTCTCAGATTACCGCTGACACTAAACTGACCCTAAACCTATCCATAACCCAAACCCTATTCCTAACCCTAACATGAAACCGTTGTCGCATTCATTTAGAGTTAGGGTTAGTAATAGGGCTTGGGATAGGGTTACGGATAGCCTTAGGGTCAGTTTAGTGTCAAATACACACAAAAATAAAAGTTGATGGTACATTATGATCATGTGCACGTAAACTCAGAACACAGTAATCTGAGAATGTGATAGCGGTCGAGAGAACAGCCTGAAATGAATTGAAGTGGGCAGAGGAGGGGGCTTTTCTTAACATTTTGCCGGTGACCGATGCGGGTTCAAATCCTGGCAGGAGCGGATTTTCTGGGGGAAAAAAATTGGTGACAGCAGAGGGGCACCCAGTCATGACCTGGGCGCGGCCCGGCCCCTTTAGAGTGTAAGGAGTTCAGGGCCGAAACGCTTGATTGAGGGGGGGGGGGGGGGGGAGAGGGGCTTCTTCTCTGAAGACCCTCTGTTATCTGGCTCTGCGTAGTTTCTTTATACTGACATTTTCTTAGTTATATTCATATTGTAATGCGTAGGGGTATCAGTGTGGGAAAAGGGTATCGCCGTATAGTCCATACAATTTGGTACCTTTTAAAGTGCTAGAAAAATGCAAGACAAAACGATCAGTGCTATTATTGGGTCTACAGTGGACCGAACCTCCCTATTAAGACCTTCCCTGTTTAAGACTCATAAGATGTGACCCCAAAAATGTTCACCGATCCCATTCATCATATCCAAAACTACTACTACACCATGCAGTAAACGATCGTAAAATATCAGATTCTTTACCTTCGTCGTTTGTCTCCTATTGACGAAAACAGCTAACACATAGAAAGAAGGAAAATTTCACATTCCGATCTTTGACCCCCCTCTACCACCAAACCTGAATGTAAAGTCTGCAATGATTGGTTGATTTCAAGAGATGCAAGGTCAAAGCAAACTGAAAATAGGTTATGATTTCGCACCGGAAAGCTGGTTACACGCCAGAAATCAAAACCTCTCGAAAACTCTTATGAGCCGGAGCCGGGCCATTCGTCCTAAACGGTTGTGCGAGCCATGAGCCGGCCCCGGCTCATTCGCCCCGAGTGAGTTAATAGGGAGGTTCCACTGTATTTTCTCCTCAAACAGATAATTTTCACACACAAAAAAACAACTCACTTTCTGGTGACTTCCTTCCAGCCTTCATCCTTGCGTTGCCCTTTGCGAGGACTTGTACGCTCACGCTCCACCATCATCTTGGTGTATGCCAGAGTCCTCTCTTGTTCAATCAGCTGTTCACTGTGGACAGTTTTAAGATATAATAATAATCAAGGAAAGCAGGTAATGCTTGGAGGGGGGGGGGGGGGGGAGGTTATTACCTGTCGTGTAGGTGCAAAAAGAGAGAAAAGAGAAGAGTTTGTATGCATGTGTGTGTGTGTGTGTGTGTGTGTGTTTTTTAGTACTTCATACTCAAGCACATCCACTTTAAGTCTGTATAAAATGAGAATTTGGGTACGAGACTAAAAATTATTTTAAAAGATATAGGTGTCTGAATGATAAATATGGAATGCTTATCCAAGAGAGATAATCTTAGCTTATGACATTAGCCAAACAAACACTCAGAGTTGCTCTCCTTGACTTGCTTAGTTGACCATTTTGAAAGCATACTGAAAACAAAGGTAGAAACCATATCCTAATTTCATGCCTTTTAGTGACATGGGTGTCAAATCAGTGTGGTGCAGAATGCGACATCGGCGGCAAAAGAGTTAATACTAAAATATGAAGCAAGAACATTCTGATTTTATGTGAAAGAGAGCATACGTTTCCTGTTATAACAAAACGGCAAATAATATTAAACCAATACTCACTGTGCAGAGAGCTTCATTTTGTCCATGCCTTTGCCGAGTCGCTCAACTTCCTTTGCCAGAAATGGTGACTTGCTCTTTATCAAGAACCCAAAATCATCAAGATCTCCAACCCCTGCAAATCAAGAATATATCTTTAACACTATTGATAATAAAATGAAGACTTTCATCGTACCCTCAATCCTGCACATCAAACCCTTCACACCTGGAAGAGTTAGGGTCATTTTGTTTAATTAGTATACTGTACTTAAAATCATGCAATTCACAGCTAAGATTTGGCTATCCGAGTGTAGTCAGTAACATAACGCTCAGCCAGGCATGGGAATAGGGCATGTGCTACTTGAGGACGACCTTGAAATTCACTGAGTTGAATTTAGAGTTGAATTAGAAAGGTCAGCGTAACTCGGGCAGAACGAGTGCGGGCAAATTAGTAGTGTAGTATAGAGAACGAACACTCGTGGCAAATGCCCTATTGGAAAAGTATTTTTTTTTAAAGAAGCTGAAAAGCGGAGGTCTAGGGGTCGCAGAAGGCCCCTAGGAGGGGTCCAGGGGGCAACGCTGAAGCTTTTTTGGTAATTGAAGACATAAAACAGCATTAGAATGGCTACATTTAGTTAATTTTGTTTGTTTTTTCGGCGGAGAGACTTTTTCGATGGAAAAGCAATGTGGATCCCAGAAACAAATAACAGACACGTGGAAAATACACACTGGTCTTCAGGCATGGGAACTGGCTTAAGCAAGGGTGAAACCTGGATAAAATGAAAATCAGGAAGGCCTAGGTTCCGGCTGGCGGGGTCATGGGGCAGAGTCGTTTGTCAGGGGGGTGAAGCCCCCGGAGCTGAAGGTTTTGCTGTACACTTTTACTAATAGAATCAGAGCATTTAGAGACAGTTTTCGTTGATTTTAACAATAAAACGAGTTATTTTATTTTCCCATTACAAAGTAATCATCTTCAATAAAATATTGCAAATTCAGGATTTCCTGAGAAAAAAAGCCCAAAATCAGGATTCCTGCTTTTCCTGCCATGTGGTTTCATCCAAGCTTAAGTGCTTAGGGAGTACTAAGGCTGGGGTTTTGAACCGTTCAGGGCCAATGCCCCGATGGCAGGACTAGGGGAGCAAAGCGTCCTGGCCAAAATTGATTTTGGGTGGTGTTGAGTCATTTTGTGGCCTCTCTTTGAGAGATAAATTAGTAAAAGTAATGCACACAAAAAGCACACTAAAACAAGTCATTTTTCATGTTCATACATTGTATTCTACTAAAAATAGAAAATAAAAACAAAGCTAACAAACCATATTTTCTTTTCTGACATTAGACGGGCGTACAGAAGGTGCTTTGGGGAGTAATGCAAACCTTACTGGGGAGTAAATACGCCTATGGGCGCTCAATTCCCATCCCTGGGTTTGCAATCTTTTCATACGCTGATACAGAACAGGGATCCCAGAAACAATACAAGACAAGACCTAGTGGAAGAATACACACTGGTCTTGGCAGCGTTGGCCGGTTTGCAATCTTTTCATACGCTGATACAGAACAGGGATCCCAGAACAAATAACAGACAAGACCTAGTGGAAGAATACACACTGGTCATAGCAGCATTGGCCGGTTTGTAATCTTTTCATACGCTGATACAGAACAGGGATCCCAGAACAAATAACAGACAAGATCTAGTGGAAGAATACACACTGGTCTTGGCAGCGTTGGCCGGTTTGCAATCTTTTCATACGCTGATACAGAACAGGGATCCCAGAACAAATAACAGACAAGATCTAGTGGAAGAATACACACTGGTCTTGGCAGCGTTGGCCGGTTTGCAATCTTTTCATACGCTGATACAGAACAGGGATCCCAGAACAAATAACAGACAAGATCTAGTGGAAGAATACACACTGGTCTTGGCAGCGTTGGCCGGTTTGCAATCTTTTCATACGCTGATACAGAACAGGGATCCCAGAACAAATAACAGACAAGACCTAGTGGAAGAATACACACTGGTCATAGCAGCATTGGCCGGTTTGTAATCTTTTCATACGCTGATACAGAACAGGGATCCCAGAACAAATAACAGACAAGATCTAGTGGAAGAATACACACTGGTCATAGCAGCATTGGCCGGTTTGTAATCTTTTCATACGCTGATACAGAACAGGGATCCCAGAACAAATAACAGACAAGATCTAGTGGAAGAATACACACTGGTCTTGGCAGCGTTGGCCGGTTTGTTGATGACGTCGTTCTTCTTCCTCTTGCTGGTGGACAGGGTGGCCTGGGAGGAGCTGACACTGGAGTTGACCGTGCTGACCACCGACGTGGTGGTCACCTGGCTGAGAGAGGAGATGGTCATCAGCCGCAGAGCGTCGTTCACCCGTGCCATGTTCGCGGCGGTGGTCACCACCTGAGACTGGCTCAGTAGGATCTTGGTGGTGGAAACCACGCTGCTCTCCTTGCTGGTGACTGGGTGCAGCATTTTCTCCTTCCGGTTTCTCCGGTTCTTGCGCACTTCGGCGTTCTGCTGGCGCTTCTCGCTGACTGAAGTGGCGGAGGAGGTAGAAGTGGAGGCGGTCTGACAGCCGGACACCGCGGCAGAGACAGTGGAGACGGGACAGAAGTTGTGAGAGGAATTCTTGGCAGAACCACTTCTGGACATCTTGGATTCCGTGTTGGTAACCAGTGTGGTTCCTGCAACACAAGACGTACAATGCAATTTGACCCTTTCATTCTCCGAAATCGGAGAGTGTGGCTGCCCACGTGGTGGGGTACTAAAAAACGGTCACACACGTAATGTTTTCATCCCTATCTGGTGCACTTGTACCATAGTGTTCAAGTGCTTCAGCTGTTGGGATGATCCCTGGAGTCTTTTAGCTAGAGTATGAAAACAACAATGTCCCTTTCAGTTGCTATGTATTATGGTTCACTTAACAAATTGTTTTCTTTTACCAGCCGCCGTGGCACAGTGGTAACGTTGTGGACTACAGGCTGGGAGGTCTTGGGTTCGATTCCCATCAGGAGAGGGGTTTTTCGGTCCTAGACCGACTCCTACCCAGAGTGAGTTGCTATGGGCGCAATGGGAAGATTGAAACCACACAGTCGAGCTTATCCGCTTAACGGATGCAATTCTGAGAGTGTTGCTCTAACTTCAAGACCAACACTGCAGGTGTCTGTAGTTCTCAGGCCTGGTTAATGCCAGGATATCATTATTATGAAAGGAAGCATAGAGTACAGCCCTGTCACAAAGTCTCAGACCTATAAGGAACTCCACAGCATCAGCATAGTCATCCGCCTCATTTCCATCAATCATACAAAAAAATTAATAATCTGAAATTCTGTGGCCTTGCATGCTCTGGTCTCATGATGATCTCAGTTTTGATTTCCAATCTATTCTTGGAGCATTCGGGTCAAAATCATGGAGATCAATATGTTCTGCGGAGCTGTCGATGGACGGACGTGATGGCGCCCTCGGAGGACCTCACTCACACTGACTCCATGACTAAGACATTATTTTCATCAGTAGGAGGCTTAGCAGGTGGTGTCCTGCGTAAATTAGCTCAGAACAGGCTACACTGAATTCCACCTAAGTGACAGTGACAGCAGTGCAGTGTCTCCTCGGCTGTTTGCCCTGATGGCCTAACTTAGATTTGGTCTCCTTGGACTGCTGGTTTTGGATTCTGCAGCCTGTCAAACCAGGGGTTGGCTGCGAATTGGGATTTGGAATGAGCAACGCGCCACTGTCAGGCCCAGCAAAAGAAACCCCCAAAAACAATAATTAATAAATAAATAATAATAATTACTTTCTTGAGATTTTATGGTACCTTTTCTTTGTGCTTCTCAATTCAAGATCTGAGGTACAACACGAACATCGTGGTGTCTTCAAGTTCGTATCCTTTAATGGTCACCAGTGGAAAGTGGAAAGCTTATCTTGCAGTCAGAAAAGAAAGGTTTTTTTTAACATTTGCTTGATATAAATGGTGGCGACTTCTGAGGACCAACTCCCAATGGCTCCATCACTAAGCAGTTTGTATGAATATGATGGGCGAGTATGTGGCATCTTATACGCATTGGACATTAGAACAGGATCCACTGGGAATCATGTAAGTGACTAAGCAGAAACACTCGTCCACCGTGAGGATACCAGCGGAAGGGGGATGAAGGGTGTCTTTCGCACAAATAGTTCCCCTACTTTCTGGAAACTCTGTACTTGTAACTTCCTCTAATCTCTCTCTCTCTTTGACTCTGCCTTTTCCTTTTGTTTACTGTCATCTGTCTGCTTTACTCATTCTTCTACCTTTGTTCTAGAAATTCTTATATTTTCTCCAGTTGAAGAAGAACATACTGGGCCTAACCATTTCTTAGTTAGGAACATAACGGCAGCACTACGCATCTGTGCTCACATGGGTGCTCCTGGGAAATGTCACTCTTTGACTCTGCCTTTTCCTTTTGTTTACTGTCATCTGTCTGCTTTACTCATTCTTCTGCCTTTGTTCTAGAAATTTTATATTGTCTCCAGTTGAAGAAGAACATGCTGGGCCTAACCATTTCTTAGTTAGGAACATAACGGCAGCACTACGCATCTGTGCTCACATGGGTGCTCCTGGGAAATGTTCAAAATCCTGCAAGGCAGGGATCCAGGGGCCGCCCAGTTAACAACTTGACTTAAAGAATCCTAAAAATATAAAGTTCCTGGTAAAGGCATGTAAATATTTCTGTTTTAATTTCTTTTACATTCTACACGTGCGAGAAACTGACAAAACATTTATAAATAGGCAATTTGTTGCTTCTCAAATTCTCATAATCCGGCGACGTCGGCCCCAGACCACAAAAAAAATCCTGCATTTCAGGACATCCTGAAAGCAGGAGCATGCATGCGCTCATAGACAAGAGACTGCCTGAGGGATGGAACAAGAACTATGAAGACTCTTACCCAATGTAGAAGTGGTGGTGGCCGTGGGAGGTCCTATGTCGACATTGTCATCCTCATCCTCATCTTCATTGTCTTGGTCATGTGCGCCATTCTCACTCTCTGGTTCAGGAGAGGAGTTTTTACTGCAACAAACACGCCTTGGCTTAAGGTTATGTCAGACCAATTGACACAGGCTAGAACTCCAAGGCTACATCAAAAATGTTATACTATGCTATGCATAGTTATGCGGGGGTTGTCTTTAGCCATGACAAGCTCCTAGCATGCCATCATCAGTCTCCAAAATCCCCCAAATGTGGCTGCCCACGTGACGGAGTAATCAGAAACGGTCACACACGTAATGTTTTTACCCGTAGCTGATGCATTTGTACCATAGTGTTCAAGTGCTTCGGCTGTTGGGATGATCCCTGAAGTCTTTTAGCCAGGGTATGTCAACAATAATAACAACAACAGCAACTGCAACAATAAATGATGGGAGTAAGTGGAAGTAACGATATTTCTAAAGATTAAAGATATTGTACTACTATTTATTTTTTCTTTTAATGTTAACCAATCAATGTTCAGGAAAAGGACAATGCAGTAAGCATGGGTTTGTTTTCTCCAAACAATAAAGATACTGTACTAATTTGTTTTTTGAAATTTTGTTTAAATGCCTTCATCTTCTAAATGTTTCAACCTTTAGTTCTTAATACTCATTTTTTCTCTTAAAAAACAACAACATATTTCCTTGAACTTCATCAATAGACTTACATTAGCGATAGATTGATTAATTGACACAGCAACAGTCATTTTGTTTCAGTCATTATATATAAAAAAAAGATAGAGCATTGGAATCACGACGCAC
>JAGGCT020000964.1:0-25000 GCA_017654935.2 Phymorhynchus buccinoides
GTCAAGGGGTCGTGGGCGACCCCGGAAGTCCGGTAAAGGTTAAAATCGTCCAACATCTGGCATTCACGTATCTCAGACAATAGCACGCAGACATAAGAACAGATACAACAAGCAGTGACAGAGAACAAGAGTATGAAAAAAAAACCACAAATATACTTTCACCATTGATTCTATTTTATTTATATTCTTAGGGCAGTATTAGAGCATGACAATTTTGTAGTCAATAATAAAGTCATTCGACAACAAAAAGATACATTTTGAATTTAACAACACTCCTAGTCCTACAACTTTAAAACCCACAGATTAATCTCAAATGTGTAAATAATATACTGTCCAAAACAACAAACGCATATTTTTTAAATTCTACACTTTGGTCGTAAACAGTGCTGAAATCGTAACCAATCTAAGGAAAATGCTCATTTGCTCAAATGAGATAAATCATTGTAAATAACGGTATAATTACTTAGACAGACAGACGAAAATTGAGAAATAACAGAGGAGGTTGTTGATTGAAAGAAGAAGGATCAGTTTTCTTGAGGAAGCATGTTTACGCCAAAGATTCGCCGCTTGCTCGGTCAACATTCATTCTGTTGTAAAAAAAATTTTTTTTTAAAGGGAAAATAAATTTTATGCCACTTGTAAATTTAGAATGATTTCCCTTGAGTTTCATCAAATAAGACCTACTGATGAAATTCAGGGGAGTTAATTTTGGACTCTATGGTCATTGTGTATTTTTGTGTTTAATCATTTCCTGTACAATATTAATTAGTATAACATTGTTTAGAAATAAGATATTTTGCAACAAAATAGTATTATAAAACGCCTTTTCAGTACACCTACCTTGAGTTAAACCGAGATGAAACAGTCAGGCTAAGAGAGAGGATAATTGTGAAATGAATAACAGGGAGGAATTTCCCCTACTTTGGTTTAAATCCACCCATTATCTTTTAAATAATCAGTGTTTTTTAATGTTATTTTTTTATATACTGGGATTACGTTGATATGGCTTGTCGTCCTGTGAATCTGACACAGTGTGCAGCATCTGCAATGCCTAAGGAATCACTGTACCGAGTTTCATTATGATCGGTCGAGTGGTTTAGGAGCTATGCACTGGAACACATTTTGGTTACACACGGACACACACACAGACTGGAGAACACACACCTGTCGTTCCATCCTAATGTACTCCTCTTCTGTAAGAACTGGGAGTACAAAAAGAAAGCCACAAATACAACAAGAACAAAAATCTATGTAAACTAAACACAAGGGGAGCAGTTTCACATTTATTAGTAGATATTTCCGTATTCCTGATTTTCTAAGTCGCTTGACTTTAAACAAAAATCGTCAAAAAATTCTACTTGGGTTATAAAAATGTAGCAATCTCATTTACCTGTAATGATCTTTTTATCAGCATAATGTGTTTCCTTCTTGGTCAACAATTATCAGTATCCATATAACAACTATCCATATAACAACAGAACCATCAGCAAGATGACGGAGGTTGTTGACTGAAAGAAGGAGGATCAGTTTTCTTGAGGAAGCATGTTTACGCCAAAGATTCGCCGCTTGCTAAATGCAAAATTGTTAGCTTTAGTTTCATTCAGAAATTACAGACAGACAGAAAGTGGACAGGGCAACTCTATTGCTGTCGCTGGGTTTACTTTGCATGAAACAAATGCAGCACATGGGACCTTGATTCACTTTTCTGACATGATTATTTGAGGAAAATGATTGCATATTTGTCATTGTAGACGCCTTGAACTTAAGTGCGTCATAAATTTACAGAATTATTATTATAGTTCTTGTACTTGTAAGTCTAATAGTTAAGCAACTTCCTAGTGGCATCTGAAATAATAAACAGTGGGTGAACGACTTGAATTGTTGGGGAAAAAAAGGGTGCAAACTGAGTTCCAACTCTCAGAGGAAAATGGCTTATGACGCAGAAAACAAACACCCGCACAGCACAGCAGATAGTAAGCTGCACCATAAAAAAACCACAATGAAAATAAAAATGTTTATACAAAAAATAGTTACAAAAACCAAGGGCATGGTTTATAGTTTTCAGTACCGGGTTTTCTTTAGCAAATATGAAATAGAATTGATTCTGGAAATATTTTGCTCCATAATTTTGCAAAAGTACAGTATGACACCAAGACATTCAGATTGTAATTTTTAAATACTGTATTTTCGGGCTATAAGGAATAACCCACATTTTACACAAAACTCAGATTTTGTTATTTATATTTTCTTACTATATTAATAATCGTAAGGCGCAGGGGTCTCAATCTGGGGAAAACGTATCTCCTTATAGTCCGAAAAATATGGTAAAGTATTTACAAATTACAAAAATCAAACAAGCATGTAAGGCTTAAAAACATTTTTTGGGAGAAATAAATGCCTTTTAGAAAATGTCCATACAATCAGGCATGGTAGACCTCCGCGAATCGCGGAAAATCCGCGAAACAGTTTGAAACAAAATTATGAAAAAATGCATTGAAATGGCGTGAAAATTTCACTCTCATTTATTGAATTTTCTTCGGCCTCCTGGACCCCCGGCCATTTTCCTTGAAAACCACTTTGCCCCCACTACCATGCCTGTACAATGCTTATTATCTGCAATTATCCATTCAAGTGAAATGCTTGATTTGTGTACGTTTGTTTAAAAATAGTTCGAAGCTACTTCATTTTTTTTAGGCGCAGCTACTTCATTTTTGCCTCAAAAGAAAGTTGTACAAAAAAATGGCCATCAACTTGGACATGACACTTGGATCTCGTAATACTTCAGTACTTTGGTGTTATATAAATGCAATTAATAATATGGCACTTTAAACATTAAGACTACACATAAAAGGTACAGTATCTCGAGCTGTAAAACCAGCAGGCAAGGACACCCACACAAAGCAAGCAGGAAAACAGAACTTGGGTCAGGAAAGAGACTTTTCCTCCAAAATGCAAAAAACTAAAACAAATACCCACCAATCAATAAACAACGGAAAAAGTGAACGTAATGAATGTTCAACAAAACAATCATCCAGAATTAGGTGTTGAACTACTTACAAAGAAAGTATTTGGCAACAACAACAAATGAATTCTACAGCGCAATCTTCCGAATTCATTAAAAAAAAAGAGATCACTTTACTGTTAATCTCAGTATATAACAAAAAATGCACATTATATAGCAACAGATTTGATATAACACTTCAAACAACAACATAAAAGTAATTTTATCACACATAAACAAAAGAGAAAAACCAGTCTAAGATCATCGCATGCAACCCAAACCGTAAATTTAGATTTAAAAACGGTCACTACAGTGGAAACTCCCATATAAGACCTCCTAGTATGACTCCCTCCCATATAAGACCTACTTTTCTGATACAATGCCCTTCTTTGTAAGCATTAAAATTACCTCCCTTATAAGACCCCTCCTTTATAAGACCTCATTTTGGATGATTTTTGAAGGTTTTATCAGGGAGGTTCCACTGTATTGTATATACACACCGGTAATTATTCATTTCAAACAGCAGGCCTATTTTCTTTAATCCGCCTCAATCTGCACAGTGTATGCCTGTCTGTCGTTTCCCAGACAACAGCTGCTATTCCGACGGGTTGGGTTCAAATGTGTTCATAGTTATAGTGGAGAAGCCTCGCCCAGGGTACATCCTCACTCTCTTGGCCAAAAGAACAGATGGCACTGGTGGTGCAGACCCCCTACGGCCAACTAATCCTCTGGCTGCAGCACTGGAGCCAGTGCAAATGCCCCGCAAATGTGATTCTAATAAGAGGGCTGTGACGCTTGCAGCTCCTGGCTGCCAACAGCCCACAACTGATATTACAGGGAAGAAGAAACAACATAATTGTCCTTTGCCGATCTACGATCGCAAAGGAGTATGTTTTCGTTCGTGTATGTTTATTTTTTTTATTTTTCTGTCTGTCCCAGGGATATCCCGAACTGCTTGTTATATTCTGTTGTCTCGTTTTCCTCAACAGAAAATTCACCCATCGATAACTATAAATGGAAACGGGAGAACAGAACATTTGATATCATTCTTCATGTGTGTGTGTGTGTGTGCTTAATTTGATCTTATTCTTTATCTAATTCTAAGACATACTCATATGGTTTCAATCTTTGTGAGATATTGTAAACCGGAACTGTTAAAAAAAAAAAGTGACAATGTTATGACTGCCACCATGAAAGTAAAAAAAAAGAAAAATAATTCATAGATTATTCAGCACATTGATTTCAAATATCTGAACAGGAATATGTACAGCTATGTACTGTATGCAACAAGTTGCATTCTATCCAATGTATAGAGAAAGATAGATAATATGAAATGAGGAATTTGTTCTATGGCAACTGGCAAGGTCTCCAACTAAGCATCTCTTATGCATTTGATTTTATGACCCCATTCAACAAATTACACAATATCGAACAGAATTTCCATTGCTTTTATGATATGGGTTGTGTCTGGTATGTGACAAGTAAATTCTTCTTCTCTCTCGCTCAATATCTATTCCTGGTCTTGCCTCCCATCTCTCCATCCCAACCTAACCCAGCCCCACCAGAAACCCAAAGCGCCAAATCATACACACTCGAAGAAAGTGTTCATATCCACGCTTCAATCACAGTGTCTAAATATAAACAATGTAAAAGAAAAGTATCAGCAAGAAGAATTGTATAAGCTGCATGTACTTTAGTGATATCTCAAGCATAATCACTCAACAACAACAACAAAAATTCTGGAGTAATGTCTGTAAATGAAATAACCTAAACTTTATCTTTGCAATCCTCGCAGAAAACAAAATTCTTTAGAAGACCATCTGAATTTTTGCAGCCACTGGTTATGTTTTTTTTAATCTTGAATAAGACGAAGCAAAAATAATTCCCATGCATTTTGTTCACTGCAGCATAGCGCAATGTGATCAAGCCAATGAATACTCCTTCATGCAATGCCCTCTGTCACAGCTAGTCCAGCAGCGTTCCCCGTTCACAGCTGGAGAGTCTTGGGTTTCTCCCAGGGGAACTCGGGGCGACCAAAGTGTCCGTAGGCCGCTGTTTTCTGGTAGATGGGCTGCCTCAGGTTCAACTCACTGCCCAGGAGAAAGAACAAGGTAGAAGTTACAGCTCAGGGGTGGTGTGTGTGCTTTTTATGTCTATGTTGCACAAAATCTCATCATTTCTCACGAAACTTGCAAGGATGTTTTCCTGAAGTTTCTCATCCCCAGAAATGTTTCTACTGCTCTTAACTCCAAAAGGCGAAAGCCACAAGTTTGGACACTCCCAAACCCCTGAAGCCACAAGTCTTAGCACCCCCAAACCCCTGAAGCCATAAGTTTTAGCACCCCCAAAACCCTGAAGCCACAAATTTTGGCACCCCCCAAAAAAAAACAACAACCCTGAAGCCACAAGTTTTGGCAACCCCCCCCCCCCCCCCCCCCCCCAAGCCACAAGTTTGGGTACCCCCAAAACCCTGAAGCCATAAGTTTTAGCACCCCGAAACCCTGAAGCCACAAGTTGTAGCACCCCCCAAAAACCCTGAAGCCACCAGTTTTAGCGCCCCTCAAAACCCTGAAGCCACAAGTTTCAGCACACGAAAAGCCCTGAAGCCACAAGTTTTGGCACCTCCAAAAGCTCTGAAGCCACAAGTTTTGGCACCTCCAAAACGGGATTTCCGGCATGTTCCGGATAATTAGCACCCCTGAAAATGTAACAAGCAAATACCCAAACATGTAATATACTGCAGCTCTTTCATGGCATGCACGGTGGGACTTCTGGGTGTTGGGGTGCCCAGAAATGTGACTTACGTTTCTATGAGTGGCAAAGAATGTGACTTCCGGTTTTTGGAGTGCCCAGATATGTGGCTTAGTTTTGGAGTGCTCAAAAGTGTGGCTTCCGGTTTTTGGAGTTCCCAGATATGTGGCTTAGTTTTGGAGTGCTCAAAAGTGTGGCTTCCGGTTTTTGGAGTTCCCAGAAATGTGGCTTCCTGGTTTTGGAGTATCTTGGTATGTTCTTCACTTTGGGAAGTAAAAATAGGCCCTATTTTATGGACGTCACAAAGGAATCCGAAATATTGCAGATGAAATCTTTTCTCTACCCAGGTAAAGATTAATGGAAAGTTTTGGCTAAAACAATGGCTGGCGTTAAAAGGGTTAAACAAAACTAACCTAACTAATAAAGGAGATGGTGAGAAAAGATATTTAGTGGTAAAACAAGAGAGAAAACCAACACGGCCATCCATGAAGTTGAAAATCCTAAGTTCAGTGAATGGAGTACCTCACCTAACGATCTTGCCAGGACGCAAGTCAAAGTTTTTGTGGATAATCTTGAGCAGGTCTTCCTGGGATTTGGTGCACGTTCCGTAGCTGAGCACACACACCGATAAGGGTTCTACAACGCCCATGGAATAGGCCAACTGGAACAGACCCATTCAAACAGAAGCTTGATTGGTATCTCACAAAAATACACACATTCATTAGCAAAGAAAAAAAAGAAGCTAAGATCATGCCATTGGCAGATCATACTGAAGGTTGCCTTTGAACAAACGAGGAAGACCAAGATCACAGAAGGAAATTACATTCTAAACAATATTAATTTTCCTCAAACAAAAATGATGACATGATTACCCCCCTTGGGGATCTTCTGTACAAATAGTTCCCCCACCTTCTGGAAGTTCTGTGCTTGTAACTTCCTGTAATCTCTCTCTCTTTGACTCTTTTGGCCCATTCTCCTGCCTTTTTTTCCAAAAAAATATTCCATATAGTTTTCTCCTTTGAGCTCCTCCAGAATCGGAATGTGTCGGCTGAATGCAGCGAGGACACCAGTGAAAACTGGAAAACGGACACGTAAGTACCCATTGTGGCCTTATGGCCCGGGAAAGCAGAAAGAATAACATGACAAAATTAACCCCTTGACTGCCACCAACGTATCACATACTGACCCGATGACATCATTGATGATGTCATCAGATGAAGAGGAATAGCTCTGATATGCTGGCTTTTGCTCTAACACAGTCAAGAGAGTTATATCCCCAGACAAGTTTGCCAGATTGGCTCTATTAGTATTAGTTGTCTTTTTCATGGCATGATTTGCCCAATGATTTTTTCTTTAATTTTCTCTGGCAGTCAAGGGGTTAAGAATTTCAGCCTACAAACAAGCAGCAAAAACAAAAGCAACAACCCAAAACCGTTTTGCACACAAAAAATTGTCCCCTAGTGAGAGCAATTTTGAACACTGACTAATAATGGACTTTGTAGCATAGTGTTACTGTTGTTCTTTAATTTAACGTCTTTTCACTTAAAAGTGATATTAGACATGAAAGTGTGTGTGCGCGTGGGCATGTGCATGTGTATCTGTGTGTGCTTAAAGTGCATATTTATAAGTAACATTAGGGGATGTATGCTTAGTTAAAACAGTTAAAAAAACAACCATAATAATAATAATAAAATAAAATAAAAACTCCAGAACTGATCTATTATAAAATCAAAATGCAAACATTCCATAAACAAAAACCCAACAGCAATCATAGAAACGAGCCAAATGGACTTAACATTAACCCTTTCACCGCCAAAGTCGCATTTTAGCACCACAATGATTTACCACCTAAAAAGGCATCAAATTGGGGTCTATTATTTAAATACCCTATTGTCTCAGTTTTGGGAAGTAAAGATAGACCTTACTTTATGTATGTCACAGAAAAATCCCTAATACTGCAGATGGATTTTGTTCTCTACCCAGGTAAATTTAATGGAAATGTTTGGCTGAAATATGGCTGGCGGTGAAAGGGTTAAAGTTTGTACAAATTTCAAGAGATACGGCATCTTGGAATATACATTTGGATTCATCTTTTCTCACAGTGTTACTGTCATGTGTAGCACATGAGTGCTCCTCTTCAGGCTATTTCAGTTGGTCTCCCCCTGCAGATTAGGTTATTACTAGCACCATGGGCGAATACATTCACCACTCTTATACTTCCACCAAATGCAAGGACATTCACTGCCAAGCACCCTGTCATGTGTTTGTCTATTTTTTAAAGCTTATGTCATTGTTTCTTTAGGACAGGACAGATGAATGATTTGTAGTTCAACTCCCTGATGGTCTGGGAGATGGGTATATATTACATGGGTGCATGCAGTGACCAAAACTGATACCTGAACTTTCTTGCCGAAACCCAATGCACAAAAGAATGATACTATGTTAACCTTAACCGGATCATGCTTTTGACTACACAGACACGATGGCGGGGGTCTTCCATGACCCCCTACTCAGCAAAGAGCGAATTCCTAGGTGTTTATCCCTGTCCGGATGGCGGGGGTCGCCCACGACCCCTACTTGTCAATGAGTCACCATGTGTTTATCCCTGTCCGGATGGCGGGGGTCTCCCACGACCCCTACTTGTCAATGAGTCACCATGTGTTTATCCCTGTCCGGATGGCGGGGGTCTCCCACGACCCCTACTCAATGCACTGTAGTGCTCTTTAAAGTAGGACAGGTATATCAAAATTACGCGTCATATATACATCATTTATATTTTATACACATTAATGAAATTTAACACACTTAAAGCCATTTACGTTTTTGACAAAGTCATGAAATTTCATGAAGATTGCTTAAATAGTTTTAGAGATATAACATGTTTTGTGTAGGGGTCGTGGGCGACCCCAGAAGTCCGGTAAAGGTTAAAGAGCCCTTTCTTCAGGCACTCAGCTGCCTGAAGCAGCATCAAACTGCCTGAATTCAGGCTTCAGGCATAGCCACATGCACCCCTGATATTATTATAGGTTATCCAGGATTTTGTAGAAGCACCCATGTAGTCACCTGCACCAGCACCCGGCGGCACAGCCCCGCCTTGACCAGGGACAGGGCCACCCAGCGCGCAGCGTAGGACGCACAGCGGTCGATCTGAGCGGGGTCCTTGCCAGACAAAGCCCCTCCCCCGTGCGCCCCCCACCCTCCGTACGTGTCCACTATGATCTTCCGACCGGTCAGCCCCGCGTCACCCTGAAACGAGGCACACAGACACCGCATGTGGTGAGTACCGTATTATACTGACTTTAACCCTTTCACCACCAAAGTCGCAATTATGCACCACAATGGGTTAACACTCATGTCACTAAAAGGCATCAAACCAGGGTCTGTTATCTGAAGACCCTATTTTCTTAATTTTGGGAGGTAAGGATAGGCCTAATGTTATACATGTCACAGAGGAATTCCCAATATTGCTGATAAATTTTTTTCTCTACCCAGTTAAGCTTAACAGTATTTTGGGGCTGAAAAATGGCTGGCGGCGAAAGGGCTAAGGCGATACTTTTTACCTAGACTGAGACTCCTGCGCCTTTTAATGTGAGTGATAATATAGTAAGAAACTATAATAACAGGTGCGCCTTATGATCAGGTGCGCCTTGTAGTCCATAAAACACAGTAATAAAGCACTCTTAAAACAACTTCCTTCAACTGGAAGCATTCTTTTATGAAATCTAATGCCTGGAGTATGACACATCTACTAATACTAGTGTTGTACTCAAACTATGTACACAAGCATTCCAAATCACACAAACCCACACAGGAAGAGGATAACCTTCTATCGCCAACAAGCAAAAATAAAATCAACAATTTTTTGAAAGAGCAAGGCATACACATGATGAAACACTACCCCCTCTTTGTCTTCTTTGTCATTTTTTTTACAAAACGTCATTAATCGGCCAGTAATAAAAATGTTACTTTGGAACTTTAACACAGTCACAAGTCATAAGGTGTTTTTTTTATTGTCCATTGGCATTGTACAAACGCACATGGAAAATAGTATTCAACCGTGTAAAATACATCAAAATTAAATATTAATTAAAAACATGAAACATTAATTTACATTTAAACAAGTATGTAACTCTCACACCACACCCAATCATTCATCTGCTCTCCGCTATCTTGCTTACTCATCATGCAACCCACCACCACTTCCGCTTTCATTTTTTTTCACATTTTCTGCTCGTTTCTTTTTCCCTTTCTTTTCTTTGTTTCTTTTTTTATCCTCTTCCCCCCCCCCCCCTTTTTTTTTTTAAGGACAAGGTAGTCTCTTTTTCCCCCTCTCTCTCATCCTTTTCTCTGTATGACTAAGATGGACATTTCCAAGAGCGTTAAGTGTTGCTGTTTGATACAAAAATGTCTGGGTTTCTGTGTGACCTAGTGATTGGTGTACTGACACATTCATACAGTGTGAAGTGTGTGTGTATGTGCGCGTGCGCATGTGTGTACGTGTGTCTGCGAGTGGTGGAGAGTTGGCGGTAGAATAAGGGATTTTAGAAATTGATTGTGATAAATTGTTAGTGAGAGGGTTATTGTGTGTGTGATTGAAAACCAAAGTGTTTGAGTAAATGTGATATGGATTAAGATAGAGGGGGTGAGTGAGAGTGAGTTAGACAGACAGAGAGACAGAGAGAAAGAGAGATTAATCAGAGATTTTCCGTTTGCAATTTCATTCTTGTTCAATTTCTTTGTTATTTATTGAATTTCAGTTTTGTTATACATTTTTTTTTAATGTCAGTACAGCTTTTATAGTTAATCTGACAATAAATTTGTTCCAGTCCAGTCAAGAGTGTCAGTGGATAAACATCGCATTAAAACAGTTAAGTGGACAATCACTACAAAATCAACAACAGAAAATAATGATGAAGTTTTTATTATTATAAATAATGCCACAAAATTTCAAAACTGTACCGTTAAGCATTCTTTTAAAAATAATGATTATGCAATGAATGCAAACCCGCCTACTGTTGAACGGTTGTGCAAGGCATGCACGCTATCACGTACTCTTGCATAGAGAGAGTTAGTCATGAATTAATAGAACCATCCCAGCTTTTGATATGCCCTTATTACCAGAGGCACCCCGATGCTGAAGCACTTCAACTACCAAGTTTCCTCCCCCCCCCCCCTTGCCCCTCCTCCCCTTCCCTGATGAAGCACTTCAACTACCAAGTTCCCCACCCCCCCACCCTTACCCCCTTCCCTGATGAAGCACTACAACCGGCCCAGCCTGTGAAGGGCCCTTGCTACCTGAAATATTCCAAAAATGAAGAACTACATTTTACAGACTATAATCGGGGCAGTGGGTGGATGCCTCGTGCCTCCATATGGGGAGCTGGAGCTGGACGACCCCGCCCCCTCCACGAGTCTCTCCCCGGGGATGCCATGAGATTGTCATGGCTACTGACAGACAATTCCCCGCATAACTATGCAGAGCATAACAACATTCTGATGTAGCCTTGGTGTTCTAGCCTATGTCAATTGGTCTGACACAGCCTTAAAGACCCACCACGCCACGTGTCAAAATCACGATTTTTACGTGTTTTCCCTCTTATAGCTGGTAAGAAATCTTAAGAAATCTTCCTAGCATAAGAGGGAATGTGACACGTGATGTGGGGGGTCTTTAACTTAAGCCAAGGCGACTTAAAAGGGGCACCCTGGCGGATGAGTTTTTGCAAGAAACACATCGAGATCACCATGAAAACACCATTTACAGAGATCGCAACACTCATTTTGCTCTGGTTTCCTAGAAATCAAACCGTCAAATCGGTGATTTATCCATGGCGGAGGTGCTGGAAGTCAAATTCTTTCACCCAAAGAGAAGGTGATTCTGTATGTGAATGCCCATTGATTCTTTTTCAATACAAGCCTTTTTATTTATCTTTTTAAAAATTTTATGCAGTTTATCTAAAAGAGTTTCGCTCACAACAAAGGAAATAGCTTCATTTTTTTAATTTTTACTGCACTACAAAAAAAGAATAAGCTTAAACCACAATGGGTTTGGTTGGCCCCCATCCAAAATGGCTTCTCTGTCCGGCACCTCCGTCAAGGAGGAATCGCCGTTTTGACGGTTTGATTTCTAGGAAACCAGAGCAAAGCGAGTGTTCCGATCTTTGAAAAGGCTGTCTTTCTGGTGATTTCAACATGTTCCTTGCAAAAAACTCATCCGTCAGGGTCCACCTTTAAGACCTTTAATATTCTGGATGATTTTTCAAGGTCTTCACAGGGAGGTTGCACTGTGGAGGCGGCCCAGCTTGTGCAGGGCCCTGGTTACTTCTTCTTCTTCTGTGTTCCCGGGCCATATGGCCATAATGGGTAAGATACGTATGTGTCCAGTTTTCAGTTTTCACTGGTCTCCCCGCTGCGTACAGCCGACATTCCGATTTCGGAGGAGCTCAAAGGAGAAACATTATTTGGAAGATTGTTTTTGAAAAAAGGCAGGTGAATGGGCCAATAAGTCAGAAAAATAGTAGATGATAGAAAGCAAAGGGAAAAGGCAGTCAAAGAGAGTGGCAGATTAGAGGTAGTTTACAAGCACAGAACTTCCAGAAGGTGGGGGAACTATTTTTTTACAAAAGATTCCCCCCCGGTATCCCCACGGGGAGAGACTCGTGGAGGGGGCGGGGGTCGTCCAGCTCCCCGTATGGAGGCACGAGGCATCCACCCACTGCCCCGGGCTCTGGTTACCTGCGGCCCCCCAATGATGAAGCGCCCCGAGGGCTGGATGTGGAACACAGTGCTGTGGTCCAGGTAGTGGGCGGGGATGACAGGGCGCACCACCCGCTCCATCAGGTCCGTCCGCAGCTGCTCCAGGCTCACCGTCTCGTCGTGCTGGGCCGAGATCACCACCGTGTGCACGCGAATCGGCACCGTGGCACCCCGGTCGATTCGGTACTCCACCGTCACCTGTGTGCCATGATGAGTTTTTTACGGTAAATTATCGCGTATTTGTACGAATTATAAGGCGATACTTTTTTCCCCTCTAGACTCAGACCTCTGTGCCTTATAATGTGACTGATCTTCTTCGATCGCTCAGACAGTTTCCTGTCAATTATAATCGCAGATGCGTCATGCTGCCGTTATGCACCTAAGTAAGACATAATTAGGCCCAGACTTCGGCTGTAGGAAATCTTTTTGAAAGTCTTTCTTGAAAAAAAGCAGGAGAATGGACCGGAAAGGCAGAAAGATAGTAGATGACAGCAAGCAAAGGGAAAAGGCAGAGTCAAAAAGAGTAACAGATTAGAGGAAGTTACAAGCACAGAACTTCCAGAAGGTGGGGGAACTATTTATACAAAAGACCCCCCGGTATCCCCACGGGGGGATGTGACTGATAAAATAGAAAGAAAGTAAATAAAATCTGAATTTTGTGTAAAGTTTGGAGGGTGCGCCTTATAGTCAGGTGCGCCTTGTAAAATACGGTAACCTTGGTTTTGGTGCAGACTGGTGTATAATATGTGTATGCGTGCATGTGCAGAGAGAAATATACAGGATGAGAGCTCCTCTGTGTGTGTGTGTGTGCATGTGCATGTGTGTATGACAGTGATAGGAAGAGGAAGTATGTATGTGTGTGTGTGTGTGTGTGTATGACAGTGATAGGACGAGGATGTATGTGTGTGTGTGTGTGTGTGTGTGTGTGTGTATGACAGTGATAGGACGAGGAAGTATGTGTGTGTGTGTGTGTATGACAGTGACAGGAAGAGGGAGTGTGTGTGTGTGTGTGTGTGTGTGTGTGTGTGTGTGTGTGTGTGTGTGTGTGTGTGTGTGTGAAATTGAATTGTGTGTGTGTGCGCGTGCGCACCTGTGGATGCGCACTTGCATATGGATGTGGGTTTATGTGCATGTATGCTTACTTACCGTATTTGACAGACTATAAGGCGATACTTTTTTTTCCTAGACTGAAACCCCTGCGCCTTATAATGTTAGGATAATATACAGTGGAGAACTGATAACTCAAAAACGGATAACTCACAATAATTTTTGGGTCCCAGTATAATAATCTCTTATGTTGAAAAGCCTTTTTAACTCAAAATATTGGCTATCTCAAAATAAAATGTCAGTCCCTTCAATTTTGAGTTAAGCGATTTTTACTGTAGTAAGAAACTATAACAAAATCTTAATCTTATGTAAAAATGTGCGCCTTGTAGTCCGTAAAATACTGTAATGTTACTCTAAATACATGCTGGGGATTACAAAACCACAAAGATACAAACCTGGGTCTTGGTGTCTGGTCTTGCCCAAGGCAGCTGACCATTTCGCCGCAGCTCAGCAATTTTGGCGTTCAGTTTGTGAGAAAGCATGATGGTCAGTGGCATGCACTCCTCCGTTTCATCTGTCGCGTAGCCAAACATCAAACCCTGTTGGATCAAAGGGAAAACACAAGAAATCTGTCGTACATTTATCTAAGAAAATAACACAGAGTACAAAAAAAAAACGGAAGTCGGAGTGTGGCTGCCCATGTGGCTGGGTAACCAAAAATAGTCCCACACGTAATCCCTAGCTGATGCATTTGTACCATAGTGTTCAAATGCTTCGGCTGTTCGGATCCTCCCTGGAGTCTTTTAGCCAGGGTACGAAATAAAACAACCATGAGTATAACTGGCACTATACAGAACAGTACTATGAGGCAATGACAAAACCAAATCCATAATGAATGTCCTATATTTTATAAGCATTTCCCCCCGTGGGGATACCGGGGGGTCTTTTGTATAGTTCCCCACCTTCTGGAAGTTCTGTGCTTGTAACTTCCCCTAATCTGTCACTCTCTTTGACTTTGCACTTTTGCTTTGCTTGCTGACGTCTACTATTTTTCTGCCTTACCGGTTCATTCTCGTGACTTTTTCTATAAACACTTTCACAAAGATTTCCTCCAGCCGAAGTCGGACATGCTGGGCCTAACTATTTCTTAGTCAGGCGCATAACAGCAGCATGACGTATCTGCGCTCATAATTGACAGGAAACTGTCTGACCGATCGAAGGACAGTTAGGGAGTAAGGGAAGGGGGTTGCAAACAGCTCTATATCCAATGTTAAATCAGGGGGACAGAAGCAGCGCACAAAATACGTCTTTAGATTTTTAGGCTAACATCTGGACATTTTATGGGGTCTCTGTAATGTTTTAACATGTACAAAAAAATCAAATGTGCGTCAGGTGAAAAATTGCTAAGATTTAGTTACGCACTAGTCTGTAACCTAATGTGCTAGATGGGAGCTGTTGTTGTTGTCATACCCTGGCTTAAAAACTCCAGGGATCATCCCAACAGCCGAAGCACTTGAACACTATGGTACAAATGCACCAGTTAGGTATGAGAACACTACGTGTGTGACCGTTTTTGACTACCCTGCCACATGGGCAGCCACACTCCGACTTCGGAGGATTTTAGACTGATGATGTTATGCTAAAAGCTTGTCGTGGCTTAAGACAATCCCCGCACAACCATGCAGAAGAACATAACATTTTGATGTAGCCTTGGTGTTCTAGCAGAGCTGGGAGTGTCTGAGACATACATCTGTACATCAAACTTAACACTCATATCACTATAACTGTATAAGTATAAGGAAAAAGACACTTGCTGTGAAAAAAGTAAACCACAACTGACCAGATCTCGGGGAGCTGGGAGTGTCTGAGACATACATCTGTACATCAAACTTAACACTCATATCACTATAACTGTATAAGTATAAGGAAAAAGACAACTTGCTGTGAAAAAAGTAAACCACCACTGACCAGATCTCGGGCAGGCTGCTCATCATTCTCCTGGCCTTCGTACTCACTGCCTTCATCGTCTGGGTTGTGGAGATCAAGGGCATGAATCACGTTGCAGGTCTTGTAATCGAAACCTGGAAACAAAATACCAGTGTGCTATGACTGCCCACAGAATACAATACAATACTACAATACGATAAAGTTTGGAAACACAAATCAGTCACACACATGGGGCAGTGGGTGGATGCCTCGTGCCACCATACAGGGAGCTGGACGATACTGGGTGGGGGAGTCTTTCATAAAAATAGGGTAAAGGTAAAGATGTGCCACCCCCCCTGCATTTCTCAGTTAATTGCAATTTTCCGTTTTTGCTTTTCTTACCAAATATAAAGCTGTATTTTAGTAACCTTTTTAGCTAATAACCTTTTTGGAATACTAACCCTATCCCTACCCCTAACCCCCCCCATAAGACAGGGAAAACGCAATGAACCACGACTGTGACAAATGGCGCCGTGTACTGCAATACATAGGGGGGGGGGGGTCCTATTAGATAATGGCCTAGGGTTAGGGATAGGGTTAGTATTCCAAAAAGGTTATTAGCTAAAAAGGTTCATAAAATACAGCTTTATGTTTGGTAAGAAAGGCAAAAAATGGGAAAATGGAATTAACCGAGAAATGCAGGGGGGGGGGGGGGGGGGGGGCACATCTTGACCTTTACCAAAAATAGTTCCCCCACCTTCTGGAAGTTCTGTGCTTGTAACTTCCTGTAATCTGCCACTCTGTTTGGCTGTGCCTTTTTTATTTGCTTACTGTCATCTACTGTATTTCTGACTTACTGGCCCATTCTCCTGCCTTTTTTCAAAAAATCTTCCAAATAACTTTTCTCCTTTGAGCTCCTCCGAAATCGGAATGTGTCGGCTGTACGCAGCGGGGAGACCAGTGAAAGCTGAAAACGGACACATACGTAACTTACCCATTATGACCTTTTGGCCTGGGAACGCAGAAGAAGAAGAAGAAGTCACACACATACATACGCACACACACATATATAGGTTAGGTTAGGTTAGCTACATAATAGTCACAGAGGCGTCTCTGTGAAATTGCTCCCACCTGGAGAGCGCGTCGCAGCCAAAGGTATTTTTCTTTTTTTCTTTTTTGCATGTGATTTTTGTGTGACTGATGAGGAAGGAAGGGAGGGGGGTAAATTTTGACCAAATGACAACTTTTTCGTAGCCACTGGGATTAACGTGTGCTAAGTGCATGAGCACACGGGACCTCGGTTTATATATATGGATAGCAGAGAAAAGCACAGGCTCTCCTTGGCTTCCCATCCCAATGTACTCCAGTTTTCATAGAACTAGGGGTACAAAAACGTGCAGAATGAGAACATTAAAGAGAAGAGTGTACATGTTCTCAAACGTATCTTGGGATCAGTATCTTTTTAAAATCTAGTCATTCATGGAAGAATCTTCTTTTGTTTCTTTTTTCCTGTCCACGTGCACAGAGAAGGTATTGTGAGGAGTACAAAGTTCCAATACATTAAATTTAAAATTCTGTAAATGTATAGTACCGCTAACTGTATTTATCATAATGTGTAAAGCCACACGTGAGAAGAATACATTTACACAAATATCAATTTTTGTCTGCATGACACTGCCATCAATTTTTTTTATATAAAAAGGACGCAGTTGACTTTTTTACAGCCAAATAAAAATGAAAATAATCCTAAAACAATAATATAATAAAATGATAATTAGAGACAATATAACATAGGAGTGACAGAAAAAAAAAGACCAGCCTTTTTCTTAATGTTCCCAACAAACATAAAAAAAAGAGCTGAAAAGTGAGTTGTTATATCCTTTCGTACACTGAAAATGCACACAAGCTATTCTATTCTGATAAAAATTCTTCACATCTATTACCTCCAACCCCTTCCTGTAATGTAACCATGAAAAATAGTCTGTGGGAAAACACACACACACACACTTTGTATGTGTGAAAATATGAAAAACTATTTACCTGCTTGGTTATTAGACACTGAACCATCAATGTCGACGCATGAGAACATTCTTTCAAATGAATAAAAAATGTTGGAGGTCGTCCGGGGACTTCTTGGGAGCCCCATTGGACATTTATTATGATGTGTTTTGTTATTATTATTACTAGCGCAACGCCGAACACCGGTAACGCCGAGTACCGGTAACGCCTCATAACGGTAACGCCAAGTACTGGTAACGCTGAGTATAGCAAATTTGAAGCAATTCGGTTAAGAAACGGCGGAGTTATAAGGCCCCGTTTCCTGTTGATGCTGCTCTGAGAGTGACGCGCTCTCCCTAGTAACAGTAACGCCAAGTACTGGTAACGCTGAGTACAGCAAATTTGAAGCGATTCAGTTAAGAAAAGGCGGAGTTATAAGGCCCCGTTTCCCGTTAGCGCTGCTATGAGAGTGATGCACTCTCCCTAGTAACGGTAATGCCTAGTAACGGTAATGCCTAGTAACGGTAATGCCAAGTACTGTAACGCTGAGTACAGCAAATTTGAAGCGATTCGGTTAAGAAACGGTGGAGTTATAAGGCCCCGTTTCCCGTTGGTGCTGCTCTGAGAGTGACGCGCTCTCCCGATTCTCTTCAAATTTGCTGCCAGGCTTTGCCCCGGCCACAGCAAGCCTGACAGCAGATTTGAAGCGATTCGGTTAAGAAACGGCGGAGTTATGTGTGAAAAGGTGAAGCGGCGTATATCGCGTGCGTTTCTGAACAGATCCGCTTCCGGTTTACTACATCGATAGTCACTGTACCCGGTCATTTACCTGCCAAATTCGAAGGCAATCGGTCCAGAAATACCGGAGATACGGGCGCCGAGAGGCCGGCGGATACGCGTTTCGCACATTTGCCAAACCGCGCAAACGACACGGCCGCCTCGGTTGCCGTTGCCCCGTTAGGGCTCACAGCAAATTTGAAGCGATTCGGTTGAAAAACGGCGGAGTTATAAGGCCCGTTTTGTGTTTCAGACAGACAGACAGACACATGCCTTTTTATTATATGATTTTACTTTAATGTTACTCATCAATTTTATTGATTGTTTTCTTTTAATGGTTGGATTCAATTCTCAGTAAGCTTAAGCGTTTCACTAACATTTAAGTGACATTTAAGTGACATTTAAGTGACATTCGCTATGTATGTACAAAGACCAATACACCCCCTCATCCCGCCCCACCTCCCACGTATTTAGGTGATTTATATGTGTACATAGACTAGCATACCCTCATACACCCATACCCATCCCTTCCCCAGATGTACATTCCAAATACTCTATACACTAACACATAAACATACACTTCTTTTTTGTGTGTCTAAGATCACTGAAAGGTGGATAAACATTAAATCAAAGAACGAACACGCACGCACGCACGCACACACACAGAGGAAACAAAGAGGCAGTGTCAGGGGTAGAAAAAAAAGGCATGCATATTATATTTTTATTGAATAAATGACTTATCAATGCATATTACTGTTTTTAAAAAAAGACCTTTGGCGGACATGTCATATCCAATCTGCTTGACGGTATTACGGATGATTCTCTGAAAGTTGACGTGGGCTTTGGAGGTGATGTCCCCACACACCAGGACCATGCCTGTCTTGGCCACAGTCTGACACGACACGTGCGAAAACACGTCCTGCTCCAGGTGTGCGTCAAGAATGGCATCACTGACCTGATCGCACAATTTGTCTGAAACGAAAAAAGTATTGAAATAAAAAAGGGAAGAATGAATCTTGACTCATTCGATCTGCTTTGAAAACCTATTGCAAATACAGTGGAACCTCCCTATTAATCTAAGACCTTCCCTATTAAGACCCCCTCTAAAATGTGACCCAGACATTTTTCACCAATTGTTTCCCCCTTCATATCAGGACTACTGAGCGTCCACCTTCCTATTAAGACCCCTCATTATTATGACTTTTTTTTGGGAAGGGGCTGATTTTTCGAGATCTTAATAGGGAGGTTCCATTGTACATATTAGCACAGTGTCATTCAGTGTGTTTCATAATTATGGTTTTCTGTTTTTCCTCCCTGTTTCATTTTATTTCTTTCCAAATTTCTTCAATACAAAACAGATTCTTAAAAATGGGTGAGGGAGAGTACAGTTCAAGTCCTGCGCCACTTTCCCCCACTCCGATTTTGTCTTTCAATTCCATACTACTTTAGGTAATACACCACCCCACAAAATTTGAAGTGATTTGGTGCAGTGGTTCATGACATACTTGGTGAGAGAGAACTAGTAGTATTAGAAGGAACAACATCAGTTGACTCTGGAGTCCCACAAGGAAGAGTACTCGGCCCCCTCTTGTTTCTCTGCCACATTGTTAATGACTTGCTAAAAGCTGCCAATCCAACATCTAATTTAAAGTCTGATTATTTCATATTTGCTGATGACTGCCTTCTCTATAGGGAAATTAACAACTTCAAGGAGCATCAGACCCTGCAAGAAGATCTGCAACAGCTTGAGACCCGGGCGAATACTTGGGGCATGCACTCTTCCAAGTGCTACATTCTATCTTTACGCAGCAAATCCAACTTCTATTACCAACTAAATAGTACCATCCCCCAGCAAGTTCCAACAAACCCATACCTGGGCATTCTACTATCTGAGGACCTAAAATGGGGACCACATATTTCCAACATTACAAAGAAAGAAAGCTGCACCCTTGGATTCCTCCGACAAAATCTCTGTCGCTGCCCACCACGGTGTAAAACCAATGAATATTTGGCTCTAGTCAGACCTCTACTAGAATATGGTGCAGTTGTGTGGGACCCTTATCTACAGAAAGACATTGACAATATAGAACGGATACAACGAAATGCTGCCCGCTTCATCACTGGCGACTATAAGACGCCTGGCAGTGTCACCAAACTCCTTGAAAAAACTGACCTTCCATCCCTTCAACAAAGGTGTCAACACTTTCGTCTGACCATGCTCTATGGTTGAGAGGTTAGTACTTCATCACTTATCACAAATCAAGCAGACTGATAAGATCCGGACTTCCTTACTCGTCGAACCCAATCAGATCTTCAGTGCAAAACAACAACAAAGCAATAAAAGTTCCCTCCTCAAAGTCAAACACTGTCCAGTTCAAAAACTCTTTCTTTGTTAGAACACCAACGGAGTGGAACCATCTGAATAACAGCACCGTCCAAGCGCCTTCAAAAGACAGCTATTAATCAACCAACATAAATAAACCGCCTCTGCGCAATCTCTCCCAGTCGCAGTTATGCCAGACTACTGGATTGTAGCGACGTATTTGAAAGAAGAAGAAGTGGTGAAGGACAAGTTGCTGTATGCTGCAACACCCTTTGGTAAAAAATACTCCGCAAGACATATCAGCATACGTTATAAGCGTCTGCTTGTTGTTACCCCATTAACCTCATTATTGTTCAATTATCTGTATTTGCATACTTGAATAAAATTATTTAAACCACATATCAGCTTCATACCACACCATACACAATTTGAATTGATTCTGAGCAGCAGTTTATGAGATACAGCATTTTTTAACGTAAAACTTTGCTGGGATACCTAAGCAGACACTTCTTCTTTCATATACCGTATTTTTCGGACTATAAGACGATACTTTTTTTCCCAAGACTCAGACCCCTGCGCCTTATAATGTGACTGATGAAATAGTAAGAAAATATAGTAACAAAATCTGAAATTTGGGTAAAATGTTGGGGGTGCGCCTTATACAAAGGTGCGCCTTATAGTCCGAAAAATACGGTAGTATTCTCCTTCAACGTTGTGAAGATTCTGATAGTGATACTTTAATCCTTTCACTGCCAAAGTCGCATTTTAGCACCACAGTGATTTAACACCTATGTCACTAAAAGGCATCAAATTGGGGTATATTATCCAAAGACCCTATTGTCTTAGTTTTGGGAAGTAAGGATAGACCTTATTTTATATATCACAGAAGAATCCACGATACTGCAGACGGGATTGTGTTCTCTACCCAGGTAAATTTAATGGAATTTTTTCGCTTAAATGTGACTGGCAGTGAAAGGGTTAACCTGGGGAGGGCTATCAAAATGAAAGGGCTGCCCTGAGACAATGACTGCATTTTAGTACATTTCCCTCGTTAGATCCCGTTTAGACTATGCCGCGACAGTGTGGGACCCCTACACCAAGCAGGATGTCGACAGGCTGGAGCCCGCAGCCCGCTTCATCACCAAAGACTATAAGTCAAGAAATCCGGGCTGCTTGACAAAAATGCTTCAAGACCTGAATCTTCCAGCCTTAGAGGAGCGCCACAAAGACCAACGCCTCAGCCTTCTACATAAGATCTCGGAGGGACAGATCCCAGCTCTACCACCTGAAGCATTTTTAACCCCAGTTGATGCAAATCGTCGAAGGATCCGGCCCACAAAGTATGCTGGCTGCAAAACTGAGAATATAGTTAAGAGACAAGCAGTGCTAAGTTCCAAAGGCTTCATAGTTCCACCAAGCCAAACTGCTCAATCTTGATCTTGATGAGGTTCGTCGGCAGGATCCAATTTTGGAAAATAAACACCAACGTGGGGAAACACTTGGGAGAGCACCTAAACCTATTGATCCCTAACTAAAAATAATAAAAACAAAGTGGGGCGGGTAATGATCGGCAGGCTACAACATTCCACTTTTCATCCAGCTGAAAAAACAGCTGGACCAGCCGACCCCCAGCACCATCTAGCATGGTAGCTGGGGCCCCCTCCTACAGTTCAGTATGGTGGTTGTTGGCTGCGCCTGAAACCAGACACAGCCATCCTGAACTGGCTGGCCGACGACAGTGTGACAATATCGTCTGGCAGGCTATTCCACTCAGGTGTTGTCTGTGGAAAGAATGAGTTCCGGAACACTGCGGTGTTAGATCTTTCGACCACAAAGCAATTGGTGTTGTTTCTTGCCATAGTTGATACCACGTTGGTTGTAATGTGGGCACAATTCTCCGTTTTGACCGGGCCACTGGTGTAAGGAACTGTTCTGGTGGAAGGGCCGGTATCTCACCCCTGACTACTTTAAAGAACAGAGTGAGGCTCAATACAGCAACTCCTTCTTTGTAAGAACAGTGATGGAGTGGAATCAATAGGAATTGTTCGGAAATAATTAAGGGGAGTAATTTCATGGTGTGTGGGAGTGATCTTGCCTAATTCAATCGGTCAAACAGGGGAAGTCACTCTGCCATCAGCTCTCGTAGCCTATCGACTCGTGTGTTCGAGCAGACATACACTAATACAGCACTTAGAACACTGTGCGTCATTCTAAAAAATTATTGATTTAAAAAAAGCCACAAAACACCAATGCTTTCAAGCTTTCGAGATTTGTATTATCTCTTCATCAAGAAGATGAGTAAGAGTTTAAAACTGACATGAGATAAAAAGGTACAGCTAAAATATAGTAAAAAGTTTAAAAGAAAAGCAGGGGTGAGCACAAGTTCAATATTAATTTATTATTTCATTTATATTTTTACGTCCCATTTTGCAAGTTTTATCAATCTGTGGATCTGGCCACCCGTAATGTTTCCAAAAAAATGTTTGCAAGTCGCTGACTCGCATCCTGCGGTTTCAAGCTTCGATGCCATTGTTGCATTGTTGCTATGATGTTTGACCGAGTAATGGAGGTAAACAACTCTAATTTCCCCTATTTTTTTCTCCCGAAAATCGTCTATTGACTGAGAACGCCATCGCAGCAGGCCCTGCCAGCGCAGCACCAGGCGGTACACCACCAGGGCCTGCACCACTCAAAGATTAAATGTAGGGGTCATAGGTCAAAGTAGTGGTAAATGAAGTGCAGTTCTGAGCTGTGCTGGTCGGGGTTCGTCCCCAGTGAGCACTTCGCAAGCCGGAGTGGTCCAGCCCGGATACTGTGAAAAGGCCTATGGTCGAACTTTTAAAAGACTGTCAACAACACCAGACAGCAAAGATCTTACTTAAAAAAAATTTTTTTAAAGTATTTTATTTCCTCTCTCCCGTTTCCGTCATGTACCTGCTCAGGATCAGGACGTCGCAGGTGCCAATACTAGTATACTGGCAATAGTCTCAACGGAACTAGGAGGTGTCGGGTTCAAATTCCCAGCGTGGTCAAATTCCTAGCTCACTACTCTGAGAGTGACTATTTGCGACAACCACAAATTTCACTTTTTCGTTACTTGAACCATTTACCTAACCCTAACCATATCTCTAACCCTAGAAAAAAGTGAAATTTGTCGTTGTCGCAAATAGTCACTCTCAGAGTAGCGAGCTAGCAATTTGACCACGCTGGGAATTTGAACCTGACAGGAGGGCACATGTACCTACAGAAAACATAAAAAGGACAGACCTAAAGCTTGCACTGGGTCAAGACTATTAAACCCCCCAGTTCAGCCAGGAAGGAACAGGCCCCACTTCCAGCAATAAGCGGGGGGAGGGGGAGGAGAAGTGGGGAGGGGGAGAAGGGGGAGGAGAAGGGGGGGGGGGAGGGGGGAATCTAATTTTAGTGGTCAGTTGGGGCAGACTCAGATGGAGATCTGATACTATGATACTAGCCTTGTGACATAACCAATCCAGAACCAGAACCAGCCAAAAGGCAAAAGGGTGACCATTGTCCTTCAAATCACAATCAGGTCAATCAATTTATGTCCCATATTGCCTACCCGGGTCGAGAGGACGTAAAACACAACTTTTCATTCAGGTCAATCAATGTCTATTCCAATGCAGCATTGAAATTGAATGCTTATTTTTACACTAATGTTCACCTGAGTGCCCTTCTCCAACGGATTCCGACGTAAACAGAAATGTGGTTCCTGACGTCTGCTCTTGCGAGCTGGCCATGATATAGATCTACTGGATGGTTATCGGCGCGTCGATAGGCCTAGACTGTCGGAGTTGTACTCTCAGTCTGTAGTCTGTGGAAATGATGCAGAGGTATCCTACCGGTGTGCAAACAGAGTAGCCTCCCTTAGATTTTCTTTTTAAGGGGGTGTCATGATAAATAAGTACCTGTCATTAAATATCTACCTCTCGCATGCGAACTGTACCCATCTAACCCTAACCCTATCCCTAACCCTAACCACGGAAAGAACCAAGAAATAGAGCAGGAGGGTGTACATCTACATATTTACCGAGAAATCGATGTACAAAGCCATGCACTTAGCATTGTGGCGGTGTATTTTTACCTCTATGAGATAAGTAGTCCTAGCCGGAAGTAGTCCTAGCGTAGCCAATCAGAATCGTTTGTTTGTCCGCCATTGTGAATTTTACGAAACTAAGTGCATGGCTTTGTACATCGATTTCTCGGCAAATATGTAGATTTACACCCTCCTGCTCTATTTCTTGGTTCTTTCCGTGGTTAGGGATAGGGTTAGGGTTAGGGTTAGGGTTAGATGGGTACAGTTCGCATGCGAGAGGTAGATATTTAATGACAGGTACTTATTTATCATAACTTATGGGGTGGGAGGTAGCCTCTTGACATGGTTGGATGATTTCTTAAAGACCTAC